>JAVCKT010034073.1:0-12589 GCA_032273925.1 Rhynchotus rufescens
GTTTGTTGGTTCAAAAAAGTTGGGATTGCAAACATTAAAAAATACATACTTGCAAGTAATACATCTTTTATGTAATAGTGAATGCAATAGGCAATATGATGTAACATATAAAACCATATTTTCATCTAATAACAATATATTTACTAAAATTGCATTATTTGGAAAAAAAAGCTATTATTCTGTAGTAAAAAGAAAAAATCATTTATTTTATAATTTTTAATTCAAAAAGGAAAAAAAGGAGCAAGGACTTCAAATATCCATTCCTCTATCATTCTTTTCATTATGAAATGAAAATTTCAAATGAAATGATTGAAAGAATTTGCAATATTCATAATTTTTTTTCTTTTAATGTGACTATGTTTAACTCAGTAGTATTTTAGGGACGCAGACTCTGCTGCTGCCTTGATCTAATGTTCATGGCTGCAATTTGTGTTCTCAGAGTCTTTATGAGAGGGGGAAAGAGGCATGGAATACAAATAAGATGAAATAGAAAATATTAAATATTTTTAAAAATATTTCTACTTTTTAAATAATAGGTTGTGTTAAACAACATGAAATACTATGCATGGAATATTTGTAATCTGACTTTTCATAATAAATATCTTTTAATCTTAGAGTGGTTATTGTTTTTACTCTAGATCTTATTGCCTAATACTCATCATAATGACATTTTTTGCTTGTTTAATTCTAGGAGTCACATATAACTCTGTTAGGGTTTTTAAAAGACCTCTGTGAGCTTATTCAAAATACCGTGATTAATTATAAAGCCCTATTTTACTTTACAAGTAGGATTCCGTTTCGGTTGAATAACACAGACAATAAAATCTTACTTAGTACGACTACATTTAATATCTCCTTGACATCTTTATGTCATAGACTCAGTGGCAATTTTTCTTTAATGTTAAGGTCATTAGGAACACTCAGCTTGACTGTTCTCACATCAAGAAAAAAAATCTTTAAAAGTTAATGTAGTAAAAGAAAAAGTAGGCACATAAAATGACATCCAAATTAAAACCCAGGCAAACACATTGATTCAGAAATCATCTCTGTGCATGTACCCATCTGAGAAAGGAGATGATTTCTAGATTATGGTTCTTATTAACCCTGCAGTGTCAGATAAAACTAGCTGTGATACACTGGCAACTGTACTTACGTGCCCAGCACATTGAAATCTGCTTATAAAAGATGTTAATCCATTCAATTTATTGCTAAGGAGGCAGAAAAGTCTCAGATTTTACATACTCTAATTTCAGGCTGATTTATTTCATTTCTGACCCTGAAGGGAAGGGAAAAAAAACCACATTTGTAAGAAAGTGGAAACAGTATGAAAACTCATAGGGACCTAAAGATGTGGAATACAGGGTAACAGTTCAGAATCATCCCTCAGAGCCAAATTCTGCTTTACAGAGTTTTCTGTTTACCAATTAAAACATACAAAACCAAGCAACTCTCCCAAACCTACCTTGGATATCAAATATTTAAGCTAAGTAATCACCAAATCATCCTCCCCTGGATTCCTGCATGTGGCTTCAGGGATCAATTAAAAACACAACATCTTCCTCCCGCTCCTGTGGGTTTGATCTTCAACGGCTGCTGGGGCCAGGGCCTGCTGGCTGCCAAAGGTGCAAAGCTGAAAATCACAAGACATCAAGGGCAAGAAGACCAGAGGGGAGGAAGGTGAAAAGAAAAGCTGTTTGCTGCCATTATTTGTACAAGTAAAACACTTCACGGTTCAGACTCAGAACTGGAATAATAAAGTGAAATCTTAGTGAGATTGTCTACGTATAATGCCAAGGCACAGTGTGGTTTGAGAAAGTTAGATAAGTATGTGCTTTATTTGCTTTATTCTCCCTATTGTTGGGTAGAAATGGGTGTTTTGCAGATGGTACTGGGGTTAAAAAAAAAAAAGTGAAAATACCTCCTGCACAATGAGCCCATTTCTGCATTTGTCATCCTCAGTTTCTACTCCAGGCATTAAAATGGAGATCTTGATCCTTGGGGCTCCTGGGGAACACAAATTAGTCATTGTTAGTTAGTTAAGTTAGTTAAGTGGGTCCTGATTTTTGTAACATAGTCCCCTGGGAAAGGCAACTTTGCTTGAGAGATGGCTTTGGCAAATAATTCTATTAAAATAGGAGGGAGGAGAAGGCAATTTTGAGATATCACAGAAAATATTTTAGATTAGTAGAGATAAATTAGGACAGAAGCTAGGATGGAAAGGTAGGGATGTATTCTAGAGGTTCACTAAGGGCTGGACATTTTAGGTAGAGGCTAAGCTGGGGAGTGGAAAGGATGGATCACACGGAAGAGACAGATCTGAGAAAGCATCATTCGTGGCAGAGGATTTTCACCCCTGTCAAGTCCATACAGGGTGCCTGTTGAAAGGGTTTGAAAATACCTGCATTTGAAGGTCTGTCAGGTTGGATATCTCTGAGGGTGCCCACAAATTCTCATCTGAGATGCCTCAGTCCTTTGCATATAACCCTGAGAAATCATTGCCTAATGATTTCTGTCCTACAAATAATGTCATAAAAGCATCGGCAAGGGCTCTCACTGACAAACCATCGGTGCCTATGGCAACTGGAAGACTAGTTTCCAACGTTCCCTAGGCAGCGAATAGATAGGGACATTCAGCAGAAACCCACCTCAGATGCTCTGATTTGTCTTTGTGGCTTTCTCTCTCACTGCAGAGGGAGGCTGAATATGCAGCATGGAATAGCTACCTATCTTTTAGATAACTAATATAGGTAAGATGAAGCCACCTTAAGCAAACACCTCTTGCTTGTTAAGACTTGATGCATAATACGGCTGCAAGAACTACAGGCTAGCTTCCTAATATACTAACATACTGCACTTGCCCAAAGTTAGGCATTTTGAATGCAGTAGTTACAGATGACAGCAATAGATCATCCTCTGTCAAACACGTAATGTCTTAAACTCATGGGTTACTGTGGAACTCCAACCAATTTCCATTTTGATACATCTAACATGCCCCAAACAATTTTGATATATGACAAAATCCATCTCACTCAAAGCCAAACAAAATATCCTCTAGTTCCATTTATCTTCTTGGAGCTCCCTTCACACAAGGACATCCCTGCACACTTCATAAACACTCACTTTCTATGGTGGTATCTTCTAATGAATCTTCTTTAAGTGACGACAGTGGGATGAACAACATCAACTTCTTCTGCAAAGCCATGTCCAGCTGTTTCTCATTCTTCATCATTGTTAAACTAAATGATCTGGCACATCAAATTTAAACTGATGTTCCAGGTAATCTTTCTGTGGCAATAGTCCAGTATTTACCTGATCATAGTTAAAAGCTTGATGTTCCACAAATTTTTGTATACTAACCATACCATGTGAGGGATGCTCTAGACAACCAACCAGTGCCAAGGCAATGGACAATCTGCCGTTCCGAGGGGTATGTGCAGGTATATGGGTAATATTAACCCTCAAGCCTGTTGCTCCATATATTTAATAGCAAAAATGCAACTGACCTCTGCTGTGCAGGATCAAGCTCAAAAAAAGAAAAAAACTATAGATGAGCAATGTGAGTTCTTATACTGCAATGCATTCATATACTCCATAATAGAAAATCTAAAGGTACGTGGCCTTTCAAGATCTTGTTCTTACTTCAGATCTTTGTTAGTTCAATTATTTCACTCCCTGGCTCAGCATTTCCTTTTTTTTCTGGTCCTCCTTTCTGTCTTTTTGCCATATGCAGTTCTCTGATTCTTCCTATTAATTGCAGTAATTAATAGGAAGATTAATTTCTTGCTTTCACAATTTTCTTCCTTTCACATATAGAATCTAGACTTTGCAAACATGTGAATCATAGAATCATTATGGTTGGAAAAGACCTTCAGGATTATCAAGTTCAACCATAAGTTCAACACCAGGCCTGCTAAATCATGTCCCTAAGTGCCTCATCTACACATTTCTTGAACACTATTCCAATCTTGGAACCCATCTCTGTCCTCATTTAAAGAGCTGTGAAAGCCTGTCCAACTAATTGAGATCAACGTGGCATGATTTAGTGTGTTGTCATCAGTAGATATTACAAGAATACAGAATTAAGTGACACATGTTACTAATGGTGTCTGATCACATCAGTGGCAAACAGGCACATTCATGGCAGGTTCTCAGGATCTGAAATTTCTATTCTGTGAGAAAAACTAGTGTTTCCAATTTTTTTTTATATGCAGTCAGATTAGAGACCCAACACTTCACATTTTCTTATGAAGCAATTAACTGAGAAAAGAAATTGGGAATACAGAAAGAAAACTATTAAGAAGACTTTTCAGTCTTTCCAGTTATTTCACCGTTGCTGAAGCAGCCTTCTCCCCTTTTTTAACCTTGCTGTTTCTAAAACATAGTGTATTAAAGAATGAACAAAGTGCTCTGGCCACATGTGAAGTATTTTGATGAGCCTTATACAAAATACTGTGCCTCTCACAGAACAAGTTGTTTCAGTATTTCTTTCATTAAAAGACATAAGCAGCCAATATATCTAATTAGCATTTTCATTTCCTCAGATCAGCAGTTTCTGATAGAAATTTTTGGCCAGCCATAGTTATGTGTATAATTCCTCTATTGGAGCATTGTCAATAGCAACTACTAATTTCTAATCTTTTAAAAGCTATAACCAGAACCATAATACTTCGCATTAACCTTGATTTACCTGTGAGCTACCTGGTAAAGCTGGAAAACATCTGGATATTCTGAAACTTTCCAGATCAAATAAAAGCTCTTAGAACCTTTCTGTTCTATTTGAGATAGCTGATCAAGTTCAGAATAATTTTCATGTTCCTCTGTTGTTTGCTTGCTTAATTAGTGTTACGTCAACTTTGTTGAAGAGCATCAGAGAGTGGTAGATATCACACAAAAGGGTTTTCTTTGTTTCAAGGCTTACATGTCTATGTTCCTTACTGTCCTCAAAATATGTAAGAAAATGTTTCTCTCTCTGAAAAGCCCCCCACAGCAGAGGCAGCTGATGCAACTCAAAGATCGAATGAAAGTCAGTGATTAGACTTCTTGACAGCAATAAGATTTTCTTGCATGCTGCTTTATTTTAATTTATTATAATTAGTCTTCTTAGATGGTTTGGTAATTTTAAAAGATGTTCCATATCCCCTTCTAGGGGCCTCTTCTGTGGCTTCTCTGTTGCTTTGCCATGTCGAGATGGGAGCACCAGGTGGCACCAGCATCTTGCTGTTCTCACCAGCAGCTTCCCTGCGAGAGCAGCAAAGCTCCTTCCCCAGTTCAGCAGCATTTCAGGGAAAGCTCTGCAAAAATTCATGGCAATTCTCTCCAAACCGCAAACAACATCTGCATTCTGGAATGGAAATTAGATAGGGACCTGTACTTTAATTCAAATTAGTAATCTATTTTTATCTGATGGAAGGGTACAAGACAAAGTAGGTAACTTGGAAAGGCTTATCAGTGAAGAATGGGATTTGATCATTATTATTACTCTGATTATTCCTCTTTATGTTACTGTTAGAGGCTCTTCTTTTTTAGAGAAGGCAGAAAATGGGATAAGAAAGGAAAAAAGGAGGCTTTGATATGTAAGAAATACTTGCAAAGAACAGGGGGAATACACTACCCTTTGTATTCACTGTGAATAGGACATAAATACAGAGGCTGAAATCAACATAAAGGATATTTAGGTTAGACAATGGATAAAATGTTATAAAAATGCACTGGATATGATTGCACGAGGTGGCAGGAGAACACTATTACAACAGTTTTAAGAAATGAAAGAAACCTGTTAAGGAATAAGGATAGGGGAAGGATGGGAGGGGTTCACAAGTCCCTTCTTAGTGATGTTTTCTACATTTAGGTGAGATAATTATACTCTGGTATTCAAACAATATCTTGACCAGCAGTAGAGGCTGCACAAAATCAGATAATATTCTAGATAAATTTGGCAAATGTATCTGCTAGGATACAAACAAGCTAGCTGAAAACTAACTCAGGCATATCTATGCTAACGGCAACCAGCCCCTTGGATTGCATTCCGTCCATGTCCTCAGGGTCTACATTCAAAAGAGAGATCAGGGGATAAAGAAGCAGTTCCTTCTTCTTGCCAAGCATTTCAATCTTTTCCTTTGGAGACATTTCTTTTTAGTACTTGAAAACAAGCATTTGGCTGCTTCGCTTGGTTTGTGCCTTCTAGCCCTTCACCTTCAAATCCTTCACTTTCAGCCTTGGAAACAGACTTCGTTTTACAGACATGTAATAGTTTCCCACACTGGAAAATAAGGATAAAACTTGGATTGAACTAAAAAAAAAAAAAGAGAAGAATCCCACATAACACATATGTGAAGAGATTTCATGCAATAGCAACATCAAAATGGATATATAAATTTCTGATATTGAAAAGAAAAAATATGCCATTAGATCAATATGATAGTTCTAAATTGGCTATAAAATCAGAATTAATAAAGATAACACTAAATTCCTTATTTTTCTGCATTATTTAAAAAGAGGGGAAATTTCCACTTAAAATTTGACTGAGACATTTACATTGAAACTCTCAGTAGATTTTTCACATTGTTCAGTGAGAGCTTGATTTTGTTCTCAGGCAAGAGTCCTTTCTCTGTTCGTAGTGACAATCCAGTGCTCGGCTCTTCCTCACGAGGATGCCAGAGCTCAAACTACATTTCTGTTTTACACAATGACTACCTTGCATGCGTCCCTTCCAGTTCACGTGTGTAGACTGGTCACTCCGATAGTTCACAGGACTAAGGATTACCTTGAGGTGGCTGGAAAGCTCTAGCATAAAAATGAATGGCATTTGCTTTTATGATGAGTAATAAATCTTTCATTAAAATTCCTCCCAGTGCTTTCCATTCCTTTCTGGATGGATTAAGCATGGCACCCATGTAGACTGATGAGACGTTGTCTCTGATGTCTGATGCAGGAAGAAATGGCTTTGAGCAGTCTCAGGGAAGCATTTGACTCTGGTAAAGTGGCAGATTGCAGCCATCCAGAGATGGGCCTGGACACTATAACCAGCCTTCTTTGAAAACAGATAGTAAAAGACTTGACATAAAATCCGCATTAGCACTGAGCTTTTACAGAAGCAAACACACATATATGTGCTAATTTCAGTTGAAATTCACTATCAATTTCAGTTTTCAAAGAGTGAAAGCAATACTGATTTTATAAGCACCATATTAGTTAGGATATCTAAATATGTAAAACTTAGCCATATCCATCACCAAATTGGTTTGCAAGGAGGGGTAACATATTTCATTAGAACAGATGGTGAAATTAAGAAAAAACGAGAAGCCTACATACAATAAGGAAACTGAACTTTTCCCATTTGCAGTAATAAATGCATAAATTCTGCTTTTCAAAATCACTTTGATCTTTAAATGTGTTTTATCTTCTAAAAAGTTGGAAAATTAAGAAAGTCAGAACTGATAATGAACTTCTGATTTTAGTGCCAAGAAATGTGTCAGCTGACCCCAAAGGAAATATTTTTATTCATGGATTTTTTCTTAATTTGTTATTTTGTTTTATTAAAAAAAAAAAAAAACCCTTAGTAATTCAGTTCCTGCACAGCTCTAGTTATGATAATTTAACAACAAGTAACTTATAGACAAATAAAATTAAAATTGAAAGGAAGCTAATTCAGCTTACAAGCCTTAACAAGTAAGTTCTATTTGAGTCAAACTTCGAGGCAGAATAGAAGCAATGGACTGTTGCTGCTTTTAATTAAAGCTGTGAAAATTAAAGCAAAGAATAAAGAGTAAAAAAAAAGTAATAAAAAAATGAAAACAAAAGATTTGAAAACCTGTTTCTTGCATAAGAGCAGAGGAAGTTGTAGAGATGTCGACAAGAGCAGCAGTGAAGCGATAGCCTGCAGCCTGAAATGCAAAAGGTGAATTGCTGCCTGTGTTAGACAGCAAAGTGATAACGCCCAATACGATATTCAATAGCAGCAAACTTTGTAAAGTTTGAAAGACTTGGAAATAGATGGGGCTCTAAGATTCAGGTAATATGAAACCGAGAATGTTAAAAACAAACAAGAATAGAAGGCAGGGGAGTTTCAGCTGACATTTTCAGAAATGCATTTAGTACAGGGAAGAGTCCCTTTGGACTAGAAACTACCTAATATAACCTTTTAGAAAAAGAGCCAAGGGACCAACAGGAAAATACAGAGCAGTCACACTCACAATCTACTTTCAGAGATCAAAAGGAAGAATAGTTAAAATAGCCAGGCTTCTCTTGCCTTCAAATGCATCCTTTGTTAGACTTCTTTGAAGATCTCCCTGACACGCTACTCAAGAGAGATGCATCCCCTAGCTAAGATGTCCTGGAGCAGTTGATAACACAGCCCACCAGCAATGAATGTCTAACGTGAAGAAAGAAGCATCAACAGATAAGACAGAAAGGGGAACAATAGGATAAGAAAAACAGGTTGTCATAAACGAATCCGTTACCTCCTGAAAAGCACTTCTGCATACCTCTGAGGTTGGTGTTGGGGTTGGCTCATTGCTTTGTCAACAAGCCAGGAGAATAAAGAGAAAAAAAAAAGAGCTCAAATTGTTTGTGTGTTTTGTACAATAACAGAAGAAAATACATATTAACGCTAAAAAAAATGAAATATGTTAACATTGATTTATTCTCTGACATACCTCTCCTGGAAATTGCATGCAAGGTGTATTCTAACTCCTACTGCCAGGAAAAAAAAAAGAAAAGAAAAAAGCATGTAGCAACATTAGATGAAACATCACTGTTTTCAGGTACCTCTTCAGAACTCAGTTAAGGTAGGTAGTTTAGGATTTTTGTATTTTTAGGGACAGATCCTCAGCTGATGTGAGCTGGCACCGGTTCACTGGTGTCAAGCTGGAGTCAAGATGTCCAACATTAAAACTGAGCACACGTTTTATTCTGAGGCAGGGCGGCAGTTCACGCTATGTGCTGTTGAACCGGCGGTGTCCGGAGCAGGAGGGCAGGCTCAGCTGTTGAATGCAGCTCTCTGAGCTCCAAATCTCCTTGGCTTTACTCACATAGCAATCACTAAGGATGTCCTCAGAGCCACCAGCATGAAACCTTTGCTGCTTTCACTCAGTCTCACATCACTCAGTTCCTCTTCAGTGCTATTTGCCCCTACTCCTGCACATGTTCACTAATCTTTTCTACACCACAGGAACCTAAATTAGACTATTAGCAGCTCAGGATATGGATTTTATCTCCTCATTTGTTAGTAAAGTGCCACATATACCCCTAGTACTATATAAACAAATAGTAATGCTAACAGGATGACTCTATATATAGGGATTTAAAAGTCAGACAACCTTAACATCAATCCACTTCTTTATTAGCAACCACCAAAGCTTGCAGATTCCTGGCCTAACTTGCACACACTGGCCAGCTTCAGTTGGCAGCATAGCTGCAGGTGACAAAACATCTTTTCTGACTGGAAATATGTTTGGAAGCAAAGAAAAAAATTAAGAAAACAATATCCACTAGAAAGAGAAAATGATGAAGGCCAACAAAGGGATTCAGAAATGGGGCGGCTGGAGGGGAGGAGGAGCCATAAAGTCAGGGATGATTCAGAAGTGCAGAAAGATGTTGGATTCAGTGATGCTGATGGTGATAGATTAGGCACTTGACAATGCGCACCCCTCGTCATTCCAAGCTGTTGGTCTGTATTTCCATTCCTTTTGCACGGTCTCTTTCATCTGAAATAATCTGTCAATACAGGGAGCATGGGAATGGAAACTGAACCCCTTACCTGAGCAGCACTGAAGTGCTAAAGTGAGCAGGAGGGAGGGGATGCATGGGGGTGCATGGAGATGCACTTTGCCAGATGCATCTGCTCAGGAACACAAACGTGTCCAATAACTCCAGCCGCCGGGACGTGCCCTCTGTCCAGCGCCGGGTCACCTAACACCAGAGATCCTGTTTCAGTGTTCAAAGGGAGGCAAACTAAGCCAGGTTTCTCATGGCTTTCGAATCTGCTTGATTTCAGGATCTCCAGCCACTGACATTTTTTAACAAAATGATGGTGTATTTAGAAAGAATCATTTGGCACTTTCTGACACACATTTTAAGCTGGACATATTATAATTGAAGCATACTACATTGTTAGACACATTAAAATACCCTAGAGACAGATTAAGCATTTTATGGCATAAGATGAAGTAGGACAAAGGCTGGACAAGGTCTGGGTGATGCCACAAAGAGAGGCAAAATCCTCATGTCCTATCGTGAATCATGCAGTTCGGGCCACTAGGCTCTAGGCCTCATCTGTGCCAAAAGGTTTTCTACTGAGGCAGGTGTTGGCACGCTGCTTTCTTCCTGCATGCACATAGGCTCTCTCACATGAACTCCACTGTCTTTGTGATCATCTCCTTGAAAATAATACTCTTCTTATCAGAGTAATGTAGTTACCTATACACTCTGCTCTTCTTATGGAACAAAACTGAAGCAACAGGACCTGCCATGGCTGTGGAGACCCCAGTGGGCATCTCAAATCTTCATTTTCTTCTCCCTGCTTGGGCTGTGAGTGTCAGAGTTTACAAGGGCTGCTGATCATGCCCTGTAAAGGGAATGCTGCATTCAGGCACAAAAGCCAATCTGAACTGCAGCACTAATGTGTGCTTCCATACAGGCAGCTTCAGCTGTTTTGTCAAGGGAAACATCCCTCATGCAAGAAATAGAAAAAAAAATCTTCCACGGAAAATAAAATTAAATGTGAGTACATGGCAAGGCAGTCTGTGCCAGGACGTAAAACAAAATTATATCAAAGAAAACTTTCCTGTAAAAAATCAACTCTTGCTCAGATACGAGTCCTGTTAACTTCAGCTGATGCAGGAGTATAGGGTTTTTCAGATGAAAGAGGATCATTGAAGACACTTCTGTAAGAATGTTCTTTTTTACCACAAATTAACTTAAAATTCCTTTACAATTCCTTTCCTTTTCTGTCTCTGTCACTGACATACTATCTTTTGACATCTTTACTGTCCTTTCCCTTGCCTGCAATTCATTCTGAGAACAAAGACTAAATTGCAAAGTGTCATTTTTGTCTTCAGTATGATGGCTTTTCACCTTTGTGATGCTTTTGAGGAAGCCAAGTTTGGTGTTTAGAGGACTAATCCCTTTTGCAGCAGATCTTACTTTCTGGGTGGCTTTATCAGTCAGACCCACAAAGCGAGGCCTTCTCCATTTATATTATTTTAAATGAGGCTCCCTAGTCTGTCACACAGCACAGTAGGGCA
The DNA here is from genome assembly GCA_032273925.1 of Rhynchotus rufescens. Classification (NCBI taxonomy): domain Eukaryota; kingdom Metazoa; phylum Chordata; class Aves; order Tinamiformes; family Tinamidae; genus Rhynchotus; species Rhynchotus rufescens. Next base: position 11,244 of record JAVCKT010034073.1, read on the forward strand.
TCATTGCAAGACAAGGGGGACATTGTTTCATACACTCAGTGCGCTACAGCAATGAGAACCTGGCTCTCAACTCACCAACCACACTTCCCCTGTCTCACACCTGCATTTTCACAACTCTTCACTTTCCTCTCAACACAGGCCTCTGAAATGAAGATAATTTCTCAGAAATGACCTGCAGATCTGCAGTGATGACCATGAGCTTTGCCTCAGCAGGAAGCTCGCCACCTTCCATCCTTGTCACCTAAAATTCCTCTCTAAAGGTAAAGAACAGCAGTGCAGTTAAGGCATTTGAGACATCTGCTTCTAATTTTTAACTATACCCAGTCGTCCCTCATGGTTTTGCCCTTGTCACTGGGAACAGGGTTTACTTTCCATTTACCTTCCACTACTTTCTAAGTCAGATTCCAAGCAGTTCTCTACAGCCAAGAGTGAAGCACCGTAGTCTTGGAGACATCATTTTCTGTGGGTGTTTTTCACTCTAATGGGAAAGCCTAGACCAGAAGGTTAGTCGACACACCACAGCTTTCCAATGACTAATATCTACAAGGCAATCTTACTGTTACTCACTAACCCAGATAACTAAAATGGTAATAACCACCATGCCTTTCTTCCATCTGTTACCTGCTGCCTCTGTTCAAGTTATAAAAGGCCTTTAACATTCTCATTCTGTATTTGAAGGGTGCTCAGAGAGAGCAATGAGGCATTATGTGTGCTTCTACTTTGGGAAAGGTTGTAGAACCTCTCTAGCCCTTGTTAAATGCCAAACCAAAGAGGGGAGGACATCGCCTTCTTCCGAGGACAGGTGGAGGGATGTCCCAGCTGCCAGGCATACCCCATCCATCTTTCCTTGGTTGGCCAAGGAACATCACTTGACAGTTAGATTTAATCTTAATTTTAAAACAGCGTTTTTATAAGTACAATTTACCTTCCACATCCACTCAGCATATGAAATATTTGCTAAATTTGGTAGTATCACGGTATATATTCATCATTTAAATATATACATTACATGCAATCGCCTGTCCTCCTAACTATGTTTAGAGATATCTCTAATTGTTTTGACTTCCAGCACAATACTTACACTTGACATATTTTGAAGAGGAGAAAGCCCAGGCCACTAAGATGTTAATGTTCAAAGGCATCTGGAATTGAGCATTTGATTCAAACAGCTATAAATGACTAAAATGACTGTTTCCTCTGGAGAAGAGAAGGCTGGCAGGGGATCTGATTAATATGTATAAGTACATAAAGGGGGAGGAAGGGGCCAAGCTTTTCTCAGTGGTGGCCAGTGACAGGACAAGGGGAAATGGGTATAAGTTGAAACACAGGCAGTTCCATCTCCATGT
>JAVCKT010034075.1:3682-35853 GCA_032273925.1 Rhynchotus rufescens
TACTTTTTTTTTTTTTTATAATAAGTCTTCTGTTAGAAATTAATTAGGAGTTGCTGTTTGATAGTGTCTTTGTAGTTAATCCCCCTCGCTCGCCTTTAAAGCGTTTGCTCAATTTCTATAGAGACTTGTCATACAACCAGCTGACTCGCCTCAAGGAATCTGCCTTTGTGGGACTTGGTTTATTGGAGAAGCTAAACCTGGGTGACAACCGAGTTAGTCACATTGCTGATGGTGTGTTCAGGGGGCTGACAAACCTTCGAACCTTGTAAGTACAGAAAACTTCTATTTAAAACCCCACTTGATTCAATACGCTGAAGCTTTTGGCAGCTAAAGCAATGAATATTAAAGATTCGTGTTTTGGCACTTGCTGTATTGCTGTCCTGCCTTTCAGATGTGGCAGAGCTGATTATTTTTGGCCTACAAAAATCCTGGTGTAGCTGAAACAAACCATCTCATAATTTTTAATGGTGATGTAAACCAGTGCCTTGATGACATTGAGTGTCCAAATGCATGCCATGCCAGTTCTGAGAAGGCAGGGATTGGCAGCTCCAGTACATGCAAGCAAGGGAATGAATTTTCAGTACAGACCTCTCCCTAATGGTTGCAGTAGGTTTGGAACCTAAGAAGCCAAACTGAATCCTGCAAATTGGAAGGTGCAGCTTTGCATGCTGAAGCCGCAGGCGTAGCACAGAGCAAAGGTGTAGGGGGACCTCTTGCTATCAGAGGGTCAGCTCTGCATTTGCCAAGACCTTTGCCAGCAGTTGTACCCTTTTCAATATGTCTCACAGGAAAAGAATCTATCTTTTTTAATTTAAAAAAAAGAAAGAAAAAAAAAAGCCAAGCAAATCTGAGCACTTGTAGTCATCCTAAACCATGGTAGTTGAGAAAGGAGTGAAAGTTTATAACCCCTAAATCAGTTCATTAAATAAATGCTTAAATAAGCAAACTCACTAGAGAGACTTATGTAAGCAGTCATATTCTGTTAACCTTAATGCAACCTTTTAATGAAATAATTAAAACTGATTTCTTAGATTTAGAGCAGCCTGACAAAGAACAAGAGCAGATTAATTAGTGGGTTTTGCCGGGCTCTTCGGGGGCGTCAGACAGCTGAGAGCCGGCCGGCCGCTCCGAGGGGCAGCGAGCAGGAGCGGGGCGGCGGTGATTAACGGGCCCGGCATTGGAGCGCAGCTGAGCGTGAGGAGCAGCTCCTTTCCCGCACAATGAGGGGCTTTGCTCTGGGCTGCTCACGCTTTCTGCTGAGTGCCGTGAATAGTGTGAGCGTATAAGTCCTTCAGACACCGGGATACTTTGTGTAGCTGTCAGATTGCTTCCATTGTTGTCTCTGCTGCAGTTCTGGTTGATTCAGTATTAAGGCATCTCACATAATTGTTTGTCTCTCTTCAGTTCTTGCCACGATTCTGCAAAGCGGCTTTAAAGCAGGACTAGAGCAAGCTGCTGTAGAAACTGTGCATATAAGTTACGAGCTAGTCAGAGCAAAGTGAGATTAAAGGTGTATCCAAGAACAGCGCTGACACTTTGAAGTTTAAAATCTTATCACCATGTTTACTTCATGTGTGGTTTTTCTGTATACTTTGTGGTTAACTCAATATTTGATACCACTCCAGTATTTATAATAAAAAATTTTGGAGAGAATTCTAGAAACTAGTTTATAGTCCAGAGTTTTAGCAATCTGGAAGTAAATTTGGCATATTACTCATGTGGTTACTCTTCTTATTAGATCTTATCTATGTTGAGTATCTTATCATTGAAACATTATTCAAGTTGAAAATACTTAGTGTGAGTAAATGTAAACACTCTGTTGACTAAATTTATGTAAATGACATACAAATAATGGAGTTACGAGCACTGTTTTCTTTATTTTTCCTAAATTTTAAAGTACATATCTTAATTGTGGAAGCGACTGCTACAGGGCATTAAGAAGAGACCTTTGTATTTCAAAGTAAGAAAAACAAGAAAAAGATGCATTACCACTGAGGGCATCCTGGAGGTTGATTTCTGATGCCTCCTGGGATGGGAATCCATGCCATTTCTAATCTCACCCGGGGGAAGCAGATACTGCATTCTTCCATCATTAGCACAAGGGAAAAAGGGATTTGTGAGAGATATCTACAACTCTCGGTATGCACAGATAGCTTTCTGTGGCAGTTGACTTACTTGGCAGCTCTATCAGGCTGATAAATGTAATATCTACTAAAATGCAGTGTATCTTATTTTTCATTGGTGTATCTTCCTCTAAACGCACTGATGTTTGCAAATGCTGCTATGCATGGTGGTAGTAAGATGAAACTCGCTGTTCAATTTATACATTTTAGACTGAAAATGCTGCTGCATTTGAGAGTTCTCTCCAAATCCTAGCTTTCCAAACCTATTGCTATATTGCTTTTGCTGTTTAGTCTGCTGTTCTGTGCGAGGGGCAGAAGTGCTGTACAGAGGTCAGACAGAAATCCCATTAGCTGGTAACGAGATTTGTGAGCAGAATAACAACTTCATTCTGAAAATCTACTACTCTGTGCCTGGCAGCCTTGCACTATAACCTGTGTGTAATCTCTTAATATGCTAATGCTGTTAAAAGCCTGTTACTCGGGAAGATTAGTGCTGCTGGTATATTGGTTAATTCACTTATGTGAACCAACTTGCTTCAGGAGTCTCCCCAGCTTCTGGTAAACAGTCCGTCACATGACGGTTTCTGGTCGGGCTGGGCCTTTCCTTAAATACCACATCAAGACGTTGTTCTGCAGGGTTTGTTTGTGGTTCTGTCTGAAGCACGGATTTTGAACAGTTCCGTTCTCCCTTGCCTTCCTAAAATGGAATATTAATCTTCCGATGAGCTGGGCTGTATGAAGGCTTGAGCCAGAGCACCATACTAGGCACAAGGAGCAAGAACTTCCCTTTCCTGGTTAGCACTGGGCCTGATGATGTTCCAGAGCATTTAAGAAGCCTCTTCTGCTTCTACAGGGATTTGCGGAACAATGAGATCTCCTGGGCCATAGAAGATGCAAATGAAGCCTTCGCAGGACTCGGCAGGCTTGATAAACTGTACGTATTGCACATCACTGAAATGACAGTATTTCCTAGGCAAAAGGAGAAGTGGAGGGAAAGCAAGTTGTTGTATTTGGTGTGTTACCCCTTCTGTGCTGGACCTCTCCATATAGATCCATGTCCAGTACATCTGGATCACCTGGCAGGACCACCTATCAATGGCTTGTTCTGCTAGCATAAATTGCTCCTTTAGTCTATCTCTAACCTAAATCCATAAAGAAGGGAAAAGGAAACTTGTTCTTATGAGTATTTTTTGGGCCTGTTAACTCAAAAAATAGTATTTGATTTTATAGCTCAATTATAATTAAAAAAGTTATTCAACTTATTCTTGAGCTCATATTGACATCCATTTTGTTTTCTGGGCTTGGGGGCTTGTCTTTCAGAATCTTGCAAGGAAACCAGATTAAGTCAGTTACGAAGAAGGCATTCTCTGGCCTTGAAGGACTTGAACATTTGTAAGTACTTTGTTTCATAGAGCTTCTAGTTATGTCCTTCAATTTTGTATTTCTTCTCAGACTTGCACAAATCTGTTTGTTGGTGGTATATGAAGTCAAGTTACTGCATTGTGTTTCTCTTAACTTACAGGGACTTGAGCAACAACGCAGTAATGTCCATCCAAGAAAACGCGTTTGCCCAGGCCCAGCTGAAGGAGCTGTAAGTTCAGTTAGTTCTGCTCTGTGCCTTGTAAGATTGGCTGAAATTCACTAAAGTGTATTCTGTTTTCATCATCAGTGTAATTTTTTCAATCTAAGGATTACTAAAATTGCACCTGAATTTGCTGAATAGCAATTAATAAAAATTAATTTTTCTTGCCATGTTAAAACATAGATTTTTCACATCTTAAATTCCTACATTGGATGTATTTCAGGAAATCACCTGAACTCTAATCTGAGTTTTCACAGAACTGCTATGATCAATAAAGTTAATGCTTTGCCTTCTATTTTTGGACTAGGGAAAGGCCTTGCGATAAGTTTCATGTCTGGATAAGATTTTTTACTAGCTCAGCAGGTACTTAAGCTGCTAGAGCCTTCTGTGATCTTTAGGCATACAAGGTATTACAGTGTGTGGTGACCTTCGTACCCAAGACTAATCTGAGAGTAACACAGCCCTTTCTATAAGATAAGGTCTCCGGACATCATGTAATCTGTTTTAAAACAGTTTATCCACTTAGTTAATCTCTGCCAATGTGGGGAAGGTGATGAGATTTTAGGTGCTAAAGACAAAAGACTTTCATTGCCTTCTCTTACATATACTAGAAACAAGTCGCTGGTGCTTTGTGTGGGCAGGTGGCAGGCTGCACTCCTGGCTTGTCTGTGTGCCCCTCTTCTCTCACTCCTGATCTGCTGGGTTCTCTTAAGCACCAGATCACTCCTTGCTGGAATACCAGACTTGCTCTCCAGTCAGTAGTAGCTGTGTGTAACGTGTAGGATACTCTGAAAGCCTTTCCTGAGGAGAAAGTGACCCACCAGTGCTTCCCATCTGCCCTTCTCATTTTTTATGGAGCAGAGAAGAAAATAAAAACTGCAATAGCACTTACATGAAATAACTCATTTTCATTCTTAAATATTTATTAGCTGTCATGAAAAGGAGTTTTGAGGCTAACAGCCACAAAGTAATGGCAAGTATCTAGTATGAGAGATGAAGCTGTGCTACAGTGTTATATGTTTTTTTAAAAACTACTTTAAAGTGGAATGAGGTAACTGTCAAGACATGCTTAGTACTTTGTTTCAAAGTGCAAAATACAGTGTTATATCTTGGAGGAAAAGAGTTTTTAATGCTGATACGGAAATGGTTTCCTGGACCCTTTATAGCATATATAACTAACATTGTGTAATAAAGACCTATAGGCATAGAGGGATACCGTAAGTTGTAATTTCTGAAAATGTCTGCTTTTAATGTCTTTTCTGGTGTATGAAATCACGTGTAGGAGTGTGAAATAAACTTGAATCCCTGGCCTTGCCTTTTTTCTGCAGGATTCTGAACACGAGCAGCTTGCTTTGCGATTGCCAGCTGAAGTGGCTGCCTCAGTGGCTCGCTGAGAAGCACTTGCAGCAGGCTGTGAATGTTAGCTGTGCTCACCCCGAATGGCTAGCGGGGCAAAGCCTTCTCAGCGTGGACCCTGGTGACTTTGTCTGTGGTTCGTATTTTTAATCATTTTGATATAAAAACATAATAACGCAAGTCTCTACAGATAACTTTCTGAAACCAGCCTGTAGCACTGCTGGATGTGCTTGGTTTTGGCCGTAGTGCATGTGTTTTGGCATTTTGCTTTATTTTAGAAGCTTTCTAACACTTCTGACACTTAGTTCAGCAGCCGTGCAAGCACCCACTTCCCCATTCCTGTGTTACTGCCCTGGTGCCTGACACAGAACCCTATACATGTGCTCACAGGAATGTCTTTGCTGAAATGATAGATGTTTAAATAACTCTGAACTGGGAAAAGATAGTGTGAACTGCTCCCATGCTGTGCTTTTTGCTTGGTGAGCTTTAAATATTGTGAAGATAAGACTTTTAACTATCTGAAAAATACCACTTCCAAAAAGCCTGCTCTTCATAAAGTACTGCTGCTTCTTTGTCCAGAAGTGGCCTGTGCGTATAGTGTTAAGGTAGCAACTTCTGGACAGCTGTAGAAAAGGAGGTACTGCTCAAGACCATGCTTTTACATGGACTGTTCTCAGTGCTTATTCTGTGCTCCTTCCTGAGGCTTTAATCTTCTTTCACAGCTTGATATCCAACAGAAAATAGCTGAATATATGCACCCCAAGCAGGATATTTGTTCCCACAGCTTGTGTTCTACTTACTGTCTTTCGTGGTCTCTTCTCGCAAAACTAACTGCGTGTTGAAAAGCAAAGTAGCTAATCTTGATGCTTTTGTTTCCAGATAACTTCCCTAAGCCGCAGATAAGAGTACATCCTGAGAGCACGATTGCTCTGCGAGGCATGAACATCACCCTGACTTGCACTGCTGTGAGCAGCAGTGATTCACCCATGTCCACGGCCTGGCGTAAGGACAGTGAAGTGCTGTATGATGCAGAGGTTGAGAATTTTGCCAGGTATCAGCAACAAAGTGATGAGGTGGTTGAGTATACCACCGTCCTGCATCTCTTCAACGTGAATTTCACTGATGAAGGAAAATACCAGTGCATCGTCACCAACCACTTTGGCTCCAATTATTCTAGCAAAGCTAAACTGACAGTTAATGGTAAGCAATAACAGAAACAAAGAAGCAACGCACTTAACCTGAACCTTGTTTAAATAGCTACAAATCTATTTTTCACTTTGTTTTATAAAATCTGCTCAGATTTCTTAGTTCCCAACTGGTCCAAACTATACTCTTGCAAGAATGTGCATCACTGCTATTTAAAAGTATCCGACAGGTTTATAAGTGATTATTTTTTGGGCAGTGGGGTGGTGAAAAGCCTTCTTTACTTTGAAAAGGGGCAAATATTTCCCATATTTTCATTATAACTCAGGTAGCTTTTTATCTATTTGAATGGAGTTATAAGTCTTTTAAACTAAAAGCTCCCTCTGCTGTCTCGTCAGAAGGAGGCACTTTCCCTGTATGCTGGCACAGCTAGGGAAGAGCTGGCTTAGAAATAATTACGGAATGGGAAGCAACTTCAAAAGAATTGATTATGAGGTCCTTAGTCTTTAGCCAGTAATGAAGAATTCCTATTATCCTGACTTTAGAGCAGGGAGATGAGAAGATAAAGTTCATGTCAGTTGATAGATGGCTGAACCATTCACTCTTCCCATTGTATCTGAGGACAGAAGTGCTTGTGTTGCTTTTGCTTGTTAAGATAACCCCCTTTAGCTGCAGGGGTGAAACTTACCTTCTGTTTCACAGGGGAAGGAAAAGTGTGATGAGGAACTTAAAGTTACCCCTCTCTTCTAACCACAAGAGTTTATCCATTAGATAGTTTTAAAGGAATTCTGTGGGTATATTTCAGTTTGGAGGCTAGGCTATTAGAAATGGCCACTGAGAGCTTGTGCAGCTCTTTGGAAGTGTCTCCCTTCACCAGGAAGACAACAGGTGTCTATCTCGCTGGCTTCCCAACAGGCATCTTCTGTATTAGGGAGCTCTTGTTGCTGTCTCCTCAGTACTGAAAATACTGATGCCGTCATGTCTGCTTTGATCCAGAGCTGCCTTCCTTCCTGAAAACCCCCATGGATCTCACTATCCGCACGGGCGCCATGGCCCGGCTGGAGTGTGCCGCAGAGGGCCACCCTACACCCCAGATCTCCTGGCAGAAAGATGGGGGCACTGACTTCCCTGCCGCGCGCGAGAGGAGGATGCACGTCATGCCTGAGGATGACGTGTTCTTCATCGCAAACGTGAAAATAGAAGACATGGGCATCTACAGCTGCATGGCAGAAAACAGCGCGGGCGGTTTGTCAGCAAACGCCACGCTGACTGTGTTAGGTAAGCGGTGTGTTTGTCTTTGCTTAAATGGATCATTTCACTTCTGCACTGGTAGAGGAGCTTATCTGTAAGTAGCAGGCTAAGTCCTGAAGAATGAAATTAAAATAAAAAGAGCATAGTGTCCTCTTCCCTGACTGAGGATATTCACCGTTAAGGAACATCAGAAGAGATTTTTTTTTTTTTTTTTTCTCTCTCTCCCTCCAGGGTTTCTCCTTTGCAGCTTCCAGGAAAAAAGGCTAAATTCCCCTCCAAGGAATAACGGATGTCAGGTGCTCTCTGGAGCAGCAAAGTAGCAACTGCTTTGCACGGTTTGGGGGGGATTTGAAGGCCACACTTGACAAGATTTTTTTGAACAGTGACTCAGGTTTCTCCATGCCATGGAGTGCACGGTGTTGCTGCACTCTGCTGTTATCTTACGGCTGTTCTCTGTTTTCCTTCCGCGCTGTCAGAAACTCCGTCCTTCGTGCGGCCGCTGGAGGACAGGACGGTGAGCAGGGGGGAGACGGCCGTGCTGCAGTGCATCGCCGGCGGCAGTCCCGCCCCGCGCCTCAACTGGACTAAAGACGATGGCCCGTTGATGGTGACGGAGCGGCACTTCTTCGCCGCCGCTAATCAGCTCCTGATCATTGTGGATGCCGGCCTGGAGGACGCCGGGAAGTACACGTGCATCATGTCCAACACCTTGGGCACCGAGCGTGGCCACATCTACCTGCACGTCCTGGCCTCCCCAAACTGCGATTCTTCCCAGAGCGGCATCATCCACGAGGAAGACGGCTGGACGACGGTCGGCATCGTGATCATCGTTGTGGTGTGCTGCGTCGTGGGAACGTCCCTCGTGTGGGTTATTGTGATCTACCACATGAGGAGGAAGAGTGAGGATTACAGCATCACTAACACAGGTGGATTTCAATAGTAACATCCTTTAGTGCTCTTCTTTAAAACTTAAACGCCTGTTAGAATGATGAAATCTCTGGATTCCTTGAAACTGGCAAACATTGGGGGGAGTGACATTTTTCCTTCTCAAGTGTCTTCAGGGATTTGCTCTAATTATTTTATTTGTTAGGGGAAAAAGGCAAGTTTAGAGACTTTACATATTAATCATGTATTTATTCCTTAAACGTTTACATTAAGGGAAAACAGACAAGCTTGGGAATAAGTATTTAAATTAACTTCAAAATATTTAAAGGGCCTGGAATAAAGTACATAAATGTCTGCTCTGGCACTGTTTGTCTAGAGCTAGTTATATGGATTTTTAATCTCAGAGGCAGCAAAAGGCAGGAATGTGTGAGCAGAATTTCTGTATTGCCCTCGTGTTAGTGCAGGTGATAGCTGGTGGTGCCTTGGGACCTTGACGCTTATCTGTTAGTGTCATCGGTGTTAATTCTGCTTTGCAGAGGAGATGAACCTGCCTGCAGACATTCCCAGCTACTTATCCTCGCAAGGCACGCTGTCGGAGCCCCAGGAGGGCTACAGTAACTCGGAGGCAGGGAGCCACCAGCAGCTCATGCCCCCGGCTGGCGGCTACGTGCACAAAGGCACGGACGGTAAGTGGGGCTCTCGTGCTCGCGCCCGTGTGGCGGGGGGCCAGCGCATCCCCTGCTCCTCCTCGCTGGCAGCGGTGCTGCTCAGTGCAGGGCAGCGCTGCCTGTTAACATCAAAGGTGACTTTTTCTACAGGAAAAAAAGAGTTGTTTCTGAGATTTCCATTCATTGCCGTGGGCTTAAAAGGCATCTCTTGATTTTTCTTTGGGTTTGTTTATATTCTTAAGGCTTTTGCATGCCGTGCATGCAATTTAATCTTTGGTCCAGCAGCATCTGGGTTCACATTTACTTTGAGTGCCTTTGGATGTAGATGTTGTGACTGCAATTCTTGAGTCCCAAATAGCGCACATCCCTGCAGAGAATCTTCTCTTCAGGACGTGATGTAGTCAGCAAGGCGGTAGTGCTGGCAGAGAATTCCTAGGTTAAGTGTCAAGGTAGATTTTTGTTATGTTGCTGCTTTAGCATTTCAAAAGCTTCTGGAACGGAGGTGGGAAGGCACATTCGCTTGGGAGATGATTTGTTTAATCTTTTGCTTGTAAGATAAAATTCTTTCCCCAACCAGGCATCTAGTTTGCCTGTTACAAACATAACCCAAGGGTTATACCATTTCTCTACCTTGTTTAGAGACTTATTTTCATAGTATTTTTAGCATCGGGTCTATAGAGATTTCAATATTTTTAGCATTGAGTCCATAGAGATTTTTTTTCCGTTGAAATGCTGAGGAGCCATCTGATCCATAGGCTGCCTTTGAAAAGCAATCCTTCAGTACAATCTTTTTCATGTATCCCATGATCCAGTCCCTCCTGTCCGTAGTCCTACTACCAAAAGTCTGTGAGCAAAAGGGCTGAGGGAACAGCTCATCTCATGACTGAATTGTTACCAGTTCCATCACGAACCCAATCGTGATTTTCTGAGGTGCGGGATTGCAGAGGGCAAGTGTAGCTGCTCCTGCCTTGGCTGGTACAGGGTGAACTCACGTCTTTTCAGGCTCGTGCCTGAGCTAGCTGGGCCTGCTGGAACTGTAAACCAGTGGAGATGGAGGGTCCTCCCTTGCTCTGAGAGAATAGCATTTTTTGAGGTTTTTTGGATGTGTTTTGCAGGTGGCACAGCACCGCTGGTGATCTGCTCAGACTGCTATGACAATGCAAACATCTACTCCAGGACACGGGAATACTGTCCCTATGCCTACATCACAGAAGAGGACCCCCTCGATCAAACACTCTCGAACCTCATGGTGCAGATGCCCAAGGAAGCGTACGCCGCGCGCAGCCAGCACGACACCAGCGCGCTCGAGACTCTTATGGCAGACAGGGACGTGTCTGTCTTCCTCACCAACCACGACAGAATAAGTGAGAAGAAAATCTCTTTGCAGCAGATGAATGGTGAGTAGGTCCTGTTTCTTTTTTGTTTGTTTCTATTATCCAATAGCTCTGGCCTTCCTCGTTGTGCCGTTCTGTGTTGGTGCACAGTTAATTTGTCAAGTTACCTAGTGTGAGGAATAACCTCATGTGCTTATTAACCAGCTGTTTGCAGAACTGGCGCTCCTGCAGTCTGCGCCCAGTTCTCCCGGAGCCCAGGAGAGCAGTAGCCCTTCTTAACCAGCAGCTTGTCTCTCGAAGCTCCTGAAACACGATCTCTTGCATGTACTTCAAGGACATCCTTTGCCAAGATTTAAAGCTGCACATAGGAAATCCAAATAGCACTTTTGTGTTTGAGCTGGGCTGAGTTTCAAAGAGCTCCAAAAGATTTATTTATTTATTTCATCAACTGAATGTTTTTACGTTGACTTTCTTCCAGGTAGCCTTTAAAAAAAAAAACACATTGAAACTGAGTATGTTGTTTCTGGTTACTGCAGCAGATTGCTGAAATGGGAGGGCATCCAGTAACAGAAAACCTCCCAAAGATGATTATTGCTAAGACACATGACTCAACTCTGCCTATAATTTGGGTGTATTTATCATGGATTTCTGCTCATCTTTTAATTTTTCTTCCACAGAGCCTTTTCAGGTTCCTGTCTGGGGAGTGAACAAGGACCTAGGGCTGTCTCATTCGCACTTTCTGCACCAGCAGTCGGCCCGTGAGACCCCTCGGCCTCTCCGAAGCGAGGGCATTGGCGACGGTGGCCGGGAACAAGCTGCTTCACCCAGACCTTGCCACAGGTTACGTGAACATAACTTTGATTTTAATAGGACACGGAATATTCAGGACCATAGTGAAACCACATAAGGCACTAAAATGAAGTCTTGGAAGCAACTCCCTACAAAGTGACTTTTTGTATTTGCTACCTCAGGACTAACCCCAAGGCCAAAGATGCTTTCGTACACGTCTGCAATTACAGACTCCCTAGGAGGAGGTGGTACATGCCCTTTTTCCTTGGATTCATGTGCATTGGAAAATGGGAATGTGCAACAGCGCACGTAATAGTGATATCCACATCAATAGCTTAAAACATGATTTTTCTGATGTTGGAAACAGCCTTTGTGTTAGTGCATGCTTTGAAAATCTCTCAAGAATGCCTAGCTATTTCACGCTGCATTGTCTGCTTGAAAACAAATGTTCAGGGCCTCCTCGTGGAATTCCCCAGTAATTGTGAGCATAAGACTCTTGGCCGGCTTTTCCTTCTTTAGACTTTTGGCAGGAGTCTGTTATCAGTCTAACTTTGGGTTGTTTTCTCCTATGAATAATGGACTCTAGTTGTAAATAAATTTGCATTTATAAATATTTTGTATACACTAAGCATATAAATGTGTTGGCTGTAATGTAAATATATTTTCTATTATGCCAAAGTATGTATCATACTGTTAGTCTCAACAGCTGCATATCAAGCCATAGTTTCTGGTGGAGGTTGAGGGATGGAGAGCTTGTTTCTGAGGGGATAGAGCTGTTTGTTTGTTTTGCTTTTTTTGATTGTTTGTTCACTTTGGAAAGAAGTGGACATGCTGTAGGTATGTGGTGAAACTGTGATATTGCTGAATTTCATTGTTACATACAATTCTGTATGCATTAAGCATGGCTGAACTGACTGCAAGCTGGTCCATTTCATTACCTTAGCAGAATACCAAGTGTGGCCATTACATGTGGAGAGAATCCTTGAATCTGTCTGTTAGGCCCCTTCTTTTCCAATAAAGTATAATGCCCAACAGATCTGCCTTAAGCTAGGCTGTAGTAGCCACTGGGGACTCCCAGGCCTTCCTGTAAATAGTGAGCACAGGACTAGTGCACAAAATGATGTCTCTTTCTGCCCAGCTGTTAAATATCTACAAGAAGGCAGTGCAAGTTCTGAGCTGCTCGTGTTTCAGAAGTTATCTAAGCTTTTATCTTTAAAAAGCTCTCATACTGTGTATATAGAGTGTGTACTCTGCATTGCAGAGAGGTTTCTGTTTTTCATGGCTGACAGTTTATCAGCAAACTTAAAAGAATGTCATGATGAAAAGCGTTGGGTGACTTGGAGGAGCATTTGATCAATAGTCGGTGCACTTCACTATATGGATTTTCTGCTTCCTCTGCAGAGCCAAGAGGAAAAGGTAGTTTTAAAAGCTTATGCTTTTTTCTGTCGTAAAGTATAGAGAAAATTCTTACCCTCTTGACCTCTCTAATAGTTCCCTGGACCTCATAGTGACCAAAGCGTTAAAAAATATTTGACGGGTGAGAAATAAAACAACACAGGGCAAGCTGCTCTGTACCGAAGATGCAGTGCCAGCTGAGAGGCAGTAGCAGGCCCGGCAGCTTCACCGCCCGCAGCGCGGAGCAGGAACGTCCCGGAGGTGGCAGGCAGGTCCTCGCCTCTGCACAAACGTGCCTGTGCAGGGGTGCTGATGGTCTAGTCGGTGCTGGCCCCGCAGCCAGGCACTTGCAGCTGGGGTGCTCTCAGGGCTATGCTGTAGCTGTCCAAACCCACATTCCTGAAGAGCAAGGGCTTCCTCCCTAGTCATTCCTGCATAGCCCGCACCTCCTCAAACCATGGAATATCTGCTGTGTCCTGCTGCATTGGGGACTTTTATAAAGACAGAGAAAGGATTTTGGATCAGCCTGAAAGATCTGTATAAGACTCTCTTTTAGCCCATTCCTACATGGGAGGGGCTGTGATTGCACAATTGTAGCTGAAGTTTTTGAGTCTGTGGATTAGTTGAGTGAGTGAGGAAGAAGGTGGTAATAATTATTTTCACATTATTTGGGCATGGATTATAATCAGATGCAGAGAAAGGAGCACAGATTTTGCCATGCTCTCAAAGCAACCATTTGATAGACAGCACCTTTAGAAGAAAGAGGATTCAGAATTGTCCTTGACCTTTGGAGAAAGTGGAGAGAAATGTAGGTGTGTGAAACTCTTTGGCTTTGACATCTGAAATATTTTCAGGCGTTGGATGTAACATGCATGCTAAAAGAAGACTCAAGTTCTTTTCTGTATTTATTTCCTCCAGGCCTTTTTCCAGATAGCATCAAAGGCATAGTACTTATTTCGCAAACTTACCTCTGTTGCTGGAACCTGCCACTGTCAGAGTTTATATTTGGGTGAGAAATGTCAGGTTATGAAACAGCAGCAGCAGAAAAATTCTTCTCCTTCTGGTCTGCTTGCTGCTTTGTTCAAATATTCATATAGGGTAACGTGGCAGAGTTGCACTTTGGCGTGTGCAGAGCCATGATTTCCTGCTAGCAGAGGAGTAGCAACCACCCTGCTGCTGCTTTGTCTCCCTTCACCGTTTGACAAATGCTTGTTACTTCATTTTTTACTTCCTTCTCTCTGTTTTGTGGAGTAGAGCTAACGTGGATTTCCCAAGTGTCAGAAGACTCCACTGATGTGGAAGTACATGGGGACATCCAGACCTTTCCTGTACTTCAGGCACCTTCTGGTACGATCAGGATCACCGTAGATAGGTAAGATGTGCTTGGCTAGGACCAAACTGTGGCATTAACGCTGTCTGCACCAGGACGAGCAGGAGCCGGAGGTGTTCAGGAACTGGAGATGCGCTTTTGCAGAGAGATACTGGCCTCCAAAAGCAGCCCTCATGAATTAGGACATTTGCATCCTTACATAAGCAGTGGAGTTTCTTTAAAGTCTCTAAGCTGGTTGTAAATAGTTGAAAGCTTGTAAGTGGGTGAGCAGTTTGCTGTGCCTAATTAACATTATGGAAAAACGTCCTAGGCAAACTTGCCAAAAAAAAACCCTCTCCTTTCTCCCAAGAGATGCAAACAGCAGAGTGGCCGTTCTGTTTTCAATGAATATGGACAGTTTCTTCAATCAATGCCAAAGTAATAACAGTACAAAAACTGGGGGTTCGTAAGACAGTGTGAGCAAAGCTGTCCTTGATCCCTGTTGCTACTTCCTAGTGTCTATTTATATTTTTTTCACATAAGAATGTATATTTTGTATAGCATGTGTAACATATGTTTGTCTATTGTAATATACCTTCATTCAATAAAATGCTATATACATTGAACATCCAGTGCGACTTTGTTAGCTTACAGGTTAAGATTTCACTTTCCTTCTGTGATTTTTATTTGTTACAGGAGAAAAGTGCTGTAAACTTGGTAAACACTTTAAGGTGGGATTTGGACTTTCAGCATAAATGTTATAAATATCCTTCACTTAAATTATTGGAAGAACACTTAGTACTTAGGCTCATGAATTAACTTCTGTAGGTGGTAACAAATCAATAGCTGGCTGTGTGACTGAGTCTGTGCCCCTTTTGCAGAGGCAGAGTAGGAGAGTGAGGCAGTCAGGTAACGGTGCCAAGCGGCTGACACAGACCTGCGCTTTGTGGAGAGGAGCAAGGAGAGAAGAAGGGACCAAGTTTTACTGCATAAGCCCCGCTCAGGCCTGTGCCGCAGGAGCAGCTGCTGCTCTTCACGTGCTGGCCTGCGTGGTGACAGCCTCCACGGGCCCAGGTAGGGCAGCTCTCCCTGTCCAGACCCCAACTGCTCTTGGTATTTACAAGTCTGGACTTTCATACCACTCACGCACACGATTTGGGGCCGTGGTTTAGCATGACGTTGAGGGGTTTTATGGTTGGGCTCAATCTTAAAGGTCTTTTCCAACCATAATGATTCCGTGATTCTAATTCAAAAACATTTTGCCTCTTGAAAGAAGATAAATCATGTTCTGGAATAAGGTACTGCAGGCATTTTTAAGATAGTCCCTTTTTTTTGGTCTAATTGTGAAGAACAGTTAATATGAGGAATCAAAACTGTTTGTAGAGGAGCTTGTGTGTGTGAGTAACCACTCTAGAGTAACCTGTGGAGAGGGCCAACACTTGAATGAAATTGTGCAACCACTCTCTGTTACTGAAAAAACAGAATCAAGTCACTTTAGCCCTATCTAATATCAGATAAGATTTACACATCCAAGCAAACAATTGGGCAAGGTGGCTGGCTTCTCTGAATAACGTTTTTCTTAGGAGAGCTTAGCGCTTAATGTATCTGAGCTTTTAGCTTGCAATTCGTCACTCTAATCTTCTGGATATCTCTAAGAGAAGTGTCCTATTTAAACATGTTTACTTGCAATATTGCAGCGAGTTTCCGAAGGCAGGGTCCGGATTTGCCGCTAGGATGTGGGCTTGCTTGCAGCCTGGCGGTCGCTGCCTCTCGTGCCGTATGTGCCACCCGACACGTCTGCTGCCTGCGGCAATAAGAAGGGTGCCAGGTCTTCTGTCAGCTGGACCCATCTGCATCCAAATTAGTCTCAAAACTAAAGCTTTTCTTAAAATAGCCTTTGCTATCAAACATTTTTATTTAAAAATTTCTAGTTGTAAGTTTCCTGTATTCTGAAAATACGATGTGCTTTTACCAAGGCGCTGTTGACTCCAGCCAGCAGCTATACTGCTGTCTTCCCAGTGATGTCCTCTTGCCATTCAGTCCCTTCAAGGTGACAAAAAGCAGTTTCATTTCCGGCAAGAGTGTAGGCGCAAATGACCGGCGCCGCGAGCCCCTGCGCAGCGCTGCGGGCGGCCGCGCCAGCGCCTCCCGGCTGCCGGGCATCCCGGAGCCGCGGTGGGTTTCCTCCTCGCGCTGCTTCGTGCTCTGGTGTTTAACCACATGTTTGTCCGTGGCCTCGTGCGGGCCGGGCTGAAAGCAGCGCCGTGCGTGGTGCGCCAGTGCCCGCGAGCGCAGGGCTGCGGCGCGGCCGTGGGGCCGGCGCAGCGAGGCCCATAACGCGGCGCTGGGGCTGCCACCAGCTGCTGTCACCCGGTGTCTCGTGCCGTGGCCCTGCGCTGCAATCCTTGTGTTTCGCTTCGGCCTCGAGTTGGAGGCCCCAAAGCACTGACGGCTGCGGGTGAAGAGCTGTGACCTGTGCGGCTGTCTGCGCGCAGCTTCAGCGCGTGGGCTGGTGTGCCCGAAGGAGAGGGCTTCTTTTGGTGCTAACGTGCGGCCCTGGGGATGTGCCGGGCTGTGAGGTGGACACCACGTCTGTCCCTCTGCTCCCGGGCAGCGCGGGAGCCTCGTTTGCTGTTCACATAGTGCTTGGAGCCTTCCTGGGGGAACGGGGCTGCAGCACGACGAGGGTTCCTCCTGCAGTCTGCCTACAGCGTCCCCCACGTGCCAGGGTTTTGAGGCACTCGGCATTCCCAGGCTTCCATATTTGCAGAAGGACAAACTCGGTGTGGGAGTCTGCCCCCCAAGCATCGCTTCCCCTGGGAGCGTGAGTGTCAGGAACCACCCTGGCCCGTTCCGTGATCCTTTCAACAGGACGTGCAGGAAAAACCAGCTGTCGCCTTCCCTGGAAAGTTGAGAGCTGCCCGCTTCATTATGTACATCTCAACCCTGGCACAGCGGCAGAGAACCAACAGCTATTGAAGATAAGATCATGAATAGTTAATGTTCTCAGTTACCCAAGCATATTTAAAAATTAACACTGTAGCTTGGTGCTGATGAGATTAAAAAAACTAGGTCATCAAAGAGAGGGAAAAAAACAGAAAACAATTGCATCTACCCTCTGGCCTTGCTAATGACTGAGTTCTTGTGGAAGATCCTATCCCCTCCTTTCTTTAATCCCTGGGCGGTTCGAGCACCCTGGACGACTTCATTAAACCACCCTCCCTGCTGCCTGCCGCGCTGCTCCTGCCCCTTCCCGCTGACCCCGGTGCTAGGGCCGGGCCCGGCGACGCAGGACTGGGCTCGGGGTGCCCGCGGGGCCACGGTCCGGGTGCCCATGTGGGGCTGTGCTCGGGGCGCCCGTGTGGGGCTGCGCTCCAAGGCCCTGGCCTTAGCCTTGGCCTGTGAAGCGCTGCAGGAACGGAGGAGCCGACGTGGCTCCCAGCCTGTCCTGATGTTGGGACCGTCCCGCCGGTCCGGAGCCACCCGGCCCACAGCAGCGGAGCTCCCTGCGCCGTCCCAGGAGCAGCGCGCAGCCCTCCTGGAGCTGCCCGTCCCGTCCTCCTCCGGAGCAGGTGAGGGCTGCGCCGTCGCTGGGAGCGCTGCGGGGCAGGGGCTTTGCTTCCCATCCATCCAGCCTCCCAGCTCCTTCAGGGCATCAGCCTAGTAGGAGAATAAGCAAATAACCAGGAAGGAAGGAGAAGATGGGTTTGTGCCAAAGAGCCGACCAGGCTTTGGCAGGGCAGGCTGCAGTTCCAGCACAGCCAGAGCTGCTGCCTCCTGTGGAACCTGCCCGGGGCCGTGGGCTGCTGTCTCCACGTGTAGAAAGCTGGGAAAGACAGGATTGGTTCTTCTTAAATGAAACTAGTCCTTCGTAGGCAGACAAAAATACAGGGAACTAATTAAAACTAAATCTTGATTTTTGTGGCTCTTGCCCTGAAGAAACTGACTGGGAGAGAGCATCAGTGTGGAGCTGGATTACCTCATTCTGGAAAACAAGCAGCTGTTTGGAAGCAGATGTCGGACCCATGGGAGCTCTGGTGCTGCCTGCCCGGATCGTGTGCGTGGGTCTGGTGGGAAACATGCTGGATAGCAGGAATTGTGCAAGCGAGCCAGCCCCTGGACGCTGCGTGTGCTGCTCTGCAGTCTGCTGCTCCTCATGGCTCCTCGCTGCAGATCCCAAGGTGATGGGGGTGACGGTGCTTGTTAGCTGCTGTTGTGTGTGCAGGCATGTGCGCCCAGTCTGCGCCTTCCAAAACGCTTCAGGAGGATGGCTGAGCAAATGAGCCCCGGGGTATAGATGCAGACGGAGAGGAGAGCGAGCTTGCCCAGAGAAGCCCAGCAAGTGCATGACAAAATCAGGCCTGGAGCCAGGGAGTGAACACTGGGTTCTGCCTCACAGACCATAACTGCTGTTTGGGTTTTCTTCCCAGGTCTGAACCTCAGCTAATCTGGGTCTGTTCGTTCTCAGTTTCATTGAGCAGGTCAGGACAGGAAATGGGATTAAACAGCGCTGCAGAGAATGGAGCAACCTCAGAGCATGCCTTTTAATTAAGGGCATTTTCTTCCTGCATCTGGGAGGCAGGCCCAGATTGGGATTCCTATCTGCAGGGAAATGGAGCACTATTAAGGCTGCAGTTTATCTCATTTTCTCCCAATGAGATGCTATTGATTTGCCCTGTGAAGGGACATAGCTGATTGAACTGTAAATGTTTATTGATGGGTGCGGGAGGCTGCCGTGCTCAGCCACGTGCCCTGCAGAGCTGAGCTCTGTGCGCCCCGGAGCTGTTGGCGCCTCAGGGCCCCGGCCCTTCCTCCTCCTCCTCCTCCGCTTCTCCGTTCTGCTGACAAAAGTGCCGGGGTTTATCCCACCAGCCCAGGGCCACGCTTACTGCGCAGGGTGCATTCTTGGGGCTCAGCATCCGTCTGATCCGTGTGGCCCTGGGTGCCGCTGCCTGCAGGACAGCGACCCCAGCGAGTTGCGTCTGAGCTGCTCCAAGCATCTTGAGCATCCCGAGGGAGAGGAGCAGCGTTTGGAGCTGTCCAGCTGCGGCAGGGCTCCCACACCGGCCTGGACGCAAAAGGAAGGAGGTCCTGAAGGCTCCGAGAGCTGATGGAGCTTGGGGCTTCTGCTGTACAGAGCCCTGCAGCCCAGCAGGTTCCTGGGCACGTTGCAGCACGCGCCCTCCTTGCCACCACGTGGCACGTTTCTGCGTCGGCTCCTCAGTCTGTTCATTAGTGCACGTGTTGCCCCCTGCTCTGTAGCTCTCTGTGGCTGGGCCCTTGCTGTCTGCGCGGCCGCTTCCCCGGGCGCTGTGTCTGCAGTGGGACCAGAGGCAAGGGCAGCGCCACGGCCTTGCTCGCGGGCGCGGGCTCCTCGAGCCCTGCGCGCGGCCGCTTGCACCCGCTCCACGTCCGGCCGGGCACTTGCCCAGCCCAGCGGGTGCCCAGGGCTGTCCCGGGACGGCCACGTCACCGCGAACCCCTTATTCCAGGGCGCAGGAAGGGGCCCGTTCCCGCCCCGCTCTCCTGGCAAAGGCGGATGTCGCTAAGCGAGATCCTCTTATGCATGACTTGTGTGTAAGGCAGGGGATAACGGCACCGCTCATCACTTTGAAGGTTCAATTTCACATTAGGTTTAATGTCTTTTCTGAAGACTTATATGTGTAATTCAGCCCAGCATTTAGAAAAATCTCCCCCATCCCCGCTCAGATTTATTGCTGATAGCGTTTTGCCTGACACTGAGCAGTGCAGGCGCATCTATTGAGCAGTGGGCTGTGATTTGTGACTCGCCGAAGGGGATTGCAGGGTGCAGGAATAAATGTGCCCTACTCGATTAATAGCTAATAGGCTGCTGAGAGTGTCCCTGGCACCGCGCTGGCTTCGGGCAGGGCTTGCCGAATGGAGTCGGGCTGTTCTGCAGAGCAGGACAGATCCTTTCTGAAAAAATTTTAATTAACTTAAAACAAATGCACAGGAAAGGACCAGCCATTAGCTGCCTTTGCTTCCTGAAACTTATTCCTGCTAATTAAGCAGTGTGTCAGCAAAAGTGACCTACAGATAACACAGCACCCAATTTGCATTTAAATTAAAAAACATATTTTTAAAATAAAGGTTTCATTAAGCCCCTTTTGTTTGTCTTTCCAGACATAGACATTGTCAACCCTTCCCTTGCTCTTCAGTGACTGGCTTTTGTGTCGCCTTTGGATCAGGTAGCGGGGTTGGACGCCGGCCTTCAGAGCCCTCGTGAGCCCAGAGCGGCGCCCGCGAGCCCCACGTGAGCTGAAAGAGGCACCCGTGAGCCCCAGGCAAGCTGAAAGCAGCACCCATGAGACCCACGTGAGCCCCACGTAAGCAAAAAGCGGCACCCACGAGACCCACGTGAGCCCCGCGCAGGCAGATCCTGTGAGTCCCACGCGGGGCAGAGCCCATGAGCCCCACTTGGCGCCGGGGCTGCGGGTGCCCTGAGCGGAGGAGCCCGGCGCAGCGCGTGAGCTCTCGGTGCTGGCAGCGCGGCAGGGTGCAGGAGGCTGCAGGGTGCAGGATGCAGCCCTGCATCGAGCTCTCCTTGGAGCTTCTGCGCAGCACTTCAATGCACTCTGGCAGTTAAAACTGCTGCGTGTCCTCAGGACAGCGCTTGATGCATGAAGGGCTCCTGGGGCTGAGGATGTCCTCGTGGATGGAGTTCTGCCCACCTGTGTTTTCCTCCCAGCGGTGAGCAGCAGTGCAGGGCTCCCGTGGGAGCTCCATGCCCGCCACGGCTGCACCAGGGCTTTTCCAAAGGGATTTTCCTGCACAACTCCACAGGGCAGGCTGGCTGCACAGCACCCACCTCATGCGCAGCGGGACACCCTGTGCCCCTGAGCTCCAGCGCCTCTGGCAGCCCCTTCCCTGCAGCTTTGGGTCCCTCTTCCCCATGTGCCGTCCTGAGGCGTCACGTTGCAGGGCTGCGGAGGGGCTCCGGGGCAGGGAAGGGGCCGTGTTCCCGGCGGGTTCCCGAGCCCCCGTGGTGGTGCCCTTGGTGCCGTGTGCCGGGGCCGTGCCAGCCCTCCCTGGGTTCTGCTCTGTCCCCGGGGAAGGGGCCTGGCGAGGGCTCATGCTGCGCGCCGGGAGCGTCGCGGGTTCCGCTGTCTGCAGGGCTGTGAGCAGGCGACAGGCGGCCTGTTCCGCGCTGCTCCTCGTGCACGGGGCATGTCAGGGATCAGCACCCGATTCTTCTGTGTTTGTGGGATTAATGTGGCTCATAAAATGCTGCCAATATTTAGAAAGGGGGATCCAGTCTTTACGGGGACCTCTGTTTCTCGCCCTCGTTTTTAATTATAGGCACAGAGGCACAATGGAATCTTAATGAGATCTCGTCTGGCCAGGGCCTCCCGGGGCTTTGTGTGGTTCCGCCGCTAATCTGCATTCCCATGCAAAGCAGTAATGCCCTTTCTTTTCTTCTCTTCCCTCTCTGAGGTCTGGGTGCCTCAGTTGCACCAGAGTCTTTCCAGAGCCGTCACATTAATGTAATTTGAACTTCTGTGGGCAAAACTGAATTCCTGAGCACGGGCTCCAATTAGGCCCTGGTGGTGGTGGCCTGTGGCCTGGTGCCAGCGAGGGGACCAGGTCGCCGTGCTGGTGGCCACGGTGGCCGCCCGCACCGTCCTGCCCGTCCTTTGCCCCGCGCCATCCCCTGGCAGCCTCCGTTTCTCTCCCTCGCGTGGAGAACAGGAGGTTTTTGACAGCTGCCTTTGCCCTTGTTCTTCCCGTAATGTTGCTGCTGTTTTGCGTTGCTGTCAAATCACATCTTATTAAAGCTCCTTCCTCCCGATCCCGTCGGCGGCAGCCCAAGAGCAGCGGTGGCTGCGCGGCGCCGGCTCTGCGGGGAAGCCGCTTTAGCAGCCGCGGGGCTGCGGCTCTGCGCAATCCTGTCCTGCGGTCCCGTCCCGGAGCCGTTCGGGAGCCGTGCTTGGCCCAGGCTCTGCTCCCATCCCTATTTCCACACGCGAGGGCGGTGGTGCAATTGCTGCAGGACCCATCGCTCCTGCAGCCAACGCGCCAAGTGGCACCGCGAGCGCGCGCCGCCGTCGCTCCGAGCAGGAACATCTGCTGTCCCAGGGTGCCTCAGCAGAGGGGTTTTGTGGGGCGCTCCGTGCAACCCCCTTTGGCCCCAGTGTGGAGTTGGGGGAGACAGAATCTAGGTCACCTGAAAAAGGCTCTCTGCAAACATTAAATATTTAGCTGTGTTTACAGCACGTTGCAGCTCGAGGCTGCGCAGGCAGGCTGGCAAGGCCGGGAGAAAGCACGTGTGCATGGAGCGCACGTGTGCGTGTCCGTGCCGGAGCGCCCCGGCCGGACACGGGATCCGATCCGTGCTGCGGGAGCGCGAGGGCAGTGGGACGGCGCCGTACAGGGCAGGCATGGCACTGCGCAGGGCCGTGGCCCATTCAGAGGGTGCATTTGATCCGCGGATGGGCTCCAGTTACGTCTCTGTGAGCGGCTGGCGCTTCCCACGGCTTGCTAAAAATTCCCTGGCACGGAGCAGCTCCCGCCGCGTTGCTCTGCCGGGGGGGCTGGTTGCACGGCTGGCACCGAGGAGGAGGCGTTTCCCGCGCTGCGGTGCCGGCGGGCCCAGGGCAGCGCCACTCGGGTCCTGCTGGGGTGCAGGGCGGGCAGCCGCCAAACCCGGCCCTTCCTGCGTTGTGGACGGTGTCCTTGGCGTGCAGAGCGCCGGGACCCAGCCCCATTCCCGGGTTCCCTCCCGGGCACGTCGCCCGCGGCCGCCGCGTCGGCTCTGCGGGAGCCCCGGCCCCGCAGCTGCCCCGAGGGACGTGCAGCTTGCTCCTGCGTTAGGAAAATCACTCAAACCATAACCCTCCCCTCCGAGCTTCCCACGGCTTTTACAAGGTGTCTTCACACAAACGAGTATTTAAATGCGCCCTACAAATCCGACCTGCGAGACTGAGAGGCGCTGCGCAGGCTGCGGGCGCCTCGGGCGCCGCGGCCGGTTGCCCAGCCCCGTCGGCAGCTCCCGGCGCTCGCGCGGCAGGTCCCGCTGCGCCCTCCCGCCTGCGGCTCCGGCACACGGCAGTGCATCGGAGGCCCTGCGTGTCCCGCACGGCTTCGGACACACAGAGCCAAGGATTTGAGTCAGAAACTGCCCTGGATTCCAGCGCAGCTGGACCGCTGCCATCAGGACGCTGCTCTCATGTCAGCAAGAGAAGCAGCTCAGGGCAGGCCCTGGTTTCCTCGTGGGGCTGCAACCCCCGCAGGGGCTTGGGGCCCTGGGCAGGATGAGCCGGGACGGCCGGGGGCGCCGGCCCCAGGGCTTGCGGCACCTCGGACGAGCTCCTGCCTTGCCGGCGAGCGGGAGACACCGGGTTCCTGCCCCGGCGCAGGCTGCAGCTTTTGTGGGTTACACGCTGCTGTCACGTTGCCGTTCTGGCCAGCAAAGTGCCGTGAGCTGCTTCTAAGAAACCTGCTGGAAAAGCATGAAAATAGTGCGCTGGACTACTTGGATACTGCTCAGCGGTAAAGAACAGTGAAGAGCTAATTAGAAATCTGGAAGGCTTCCAGGAACAGGCGAAGCGGGATAGTGAGGGTGCCCGTGGGTGACAGCTCCTCCCTTGGAGGGCTGAGAAGGAGCCGCAGCAGCAGCAGCAGCTCCGCAGGCCCCGGCTCCGCGGCGGCAGCTTCGCGCCGGGCGCCAGGTGCCGCCTGCAGCCCCTGCGCTGCTCCGGCACCGCGGCCGCCGGCGGCTCCGGCTCCTTCGCTCCATCCTCGGAGACTGGGATCGGCCGCTGCCGCTGCGCACCCGCAGCCGGGTTCCTGCAAAGGTAATTTTCTGCTTCCCTGACTCAACTCTGCTCATCTTTTGGAGGATAATTAGTATCACTTCAGTGTTCTTTTATGCCCAACTAATTGCACCTTGCTTCAGGAGTGAAAGTTAATGCCTCTCCGTTTAGGTTAGCGCAGCAATATCTAATTAAGGGCTAGGACAGGCAGAAACACAGAGCAGGAGTACCACTGTCTTCCTCGCTGGCTCAGGACTGCTGTTTGCACCAGTGGAAACGCTTCCCATTTTGTGTTGGGGCTGCTCCTGACGCCTGGTGACGAGCGTGCAGCGCTGATGCTGCCGTACGGTGCCGCACGCAGCAGGCTCCGCGTCTCCGGAAGCGCCTGCAAGGGAGCATCGTCCCGCAGCCTGCGTGGAGGCTGGAAGGCCCCGCAGGCCGGGCCTGCCGGCGCCCAAGGGCCTCGAGCCGCGGCAGGAGGAGGTTTCAAGGCAGTGCCGGCCGCCGGGATGGCTCGTGCTTGTCAGCCTGTAAACGGTGCCCTGCACGTGCCACGCACAGCGTGTGTTTGGAGGCCTCGTTCCAAGGGCTGCTGATCAGGCATCCATGACTTTGGTAGCGTCGAGGACTAGAAAGAAATTCTTCTGGTATAAATCTTGCCTCTTTAAAAGTAGGTTATGTTTTCAAAGTGCTTTAACATTGCGATATCCATTGTAAGACAAGTATTTGGATGGGGAGGAGGTTGTTGGCGGGACCTGAGATGAAAGGCGGGGTGTGAGCGGCCGTTGTGTGCGCTGGGATTTGGGCTGCTCGTGCAGGTCGGATCGGGCTCCTGGGCAGGGAGGTGCCGGTGTGGGGTGCCCTGCAGGGCCAGGGGTAGCGAGAAAATGCCCTTCCCTGGGCTTTTACTGCAGCCGGGGGGCACGAGGCCCCACGCAATGCTCCCGACACTGCTGCTGCTGCAGGGTCCCGCCGGGCCAGGACCGGGTCCAGGCATCACGCCAGCCGCAGGAGCTTCCGGCACCGGGACCGGCTCCGTGCCCCTCGGGGGGCCCTTGGCCTGTCCCAGCTGCCAGATACAGACAAATTTCCAGGGTTTGATGGCAAGACGGGTGCATTTCTGGCCTTAGCCGTTCTGCAAGGATGTGCCGGTCGGGCCCTGCTGCGGGTGGCCGGTGCATCTGCTTTTCCATCTCCATCTGCCCACGAGCCAGGGCACTAGCGGGGAGCTCCGCCGTGCCTGCCCGGCGCGCGGCTCCCCGGGGAAGGGCGGCGTTTACTAACCTTGCCTTGCTTCGCTTTACATAACAGCACATTCCTCCAAACGCCCTCAACGTGACTGGCTACTGCTCTTTTTCATTCGTTCTCTCTGTTTTGCTCTTTTAAATTTCAAGAGCATCCGCCAGTGAGAGGAGGTGGTGGATTCCTGTTGTGTCCCTCGCCTTGCATTTCCCTTTGGAGTCTATTCTTAGCTGCTCTGTCCGTTTAGGAACTCAGAGCGAGGCAGTTTTCTCTTTCAAGGTCTCTGAAGATTCCCTGCATCCATATGTCCAGACAGAAAAGAAAAACAGCCTGTGTTCTGATGGAAGAGCCCAATACTGCCTGCCCTGCTGCGTTCCCAGTAAACTGCTTCTCTTCACCCCTCTGTGAACGAGGGCTCGAGGCTGCAGGGACCACGGCGTGATGAGCGGGGAGGACACCGCAACCTACGCGAGCAGCGGGGTCCTGCAAAACGGCACGGACACCAGGATAATATGCAGGTGTCTCGCTGGGAAAAGATGTATTTGTGAGAGCTGTTGAAGTTCCCTGTGGTATTTCAGGAGCCCTGTTTATAGGCAACGTAGGGACGAAAGTCATTCTGCAAGCTCGAGAGGCAGGTTCGTGCCCGGCTGCAGAGCAAGGGCTGTGGCGCCGGCAGAAGCCGCGGGAAGCGGCACCGAGCGCCGGCGCAGGCAGGACCAGCCCCTTCCCCGGCCGCACGCGTTGGAGCGGCACACGGGGCGCTTCCCTGCCCGGCCAGCTGCAGCCCAGGGATTTTCCAGGGCTTTTCCACCATTTTGGTGCTGGGATGTTCCTCACCAGCCAGGTGTTGTTCCCAAGGGAGCGCAGTCCCATTGCTCAAGAGGCCGAGCCGGAGCCGGAGGCAGCCGGAGCCCCATGTGGACAAGGACCCAAAGCCGCCGTTTAGGCTGGAGCCGCTTAGGGGCTGATGTTGAGAGCGTGAAGAAGGATGCGGAGCTGAAATGAGAATCAAAGGAAGGCGGCAGAAGCGGCACCGCTGGGTGATCAAGGGAAATCCCTCGGGCGGCCGGAGCCCTAAAGCCGGGGCCCGACGCGGGGCAGGAAGGAGCCCTCGGGACACACGTGCCCGGCCGTCGCGGGGCCGGGCGCTGCGTGCGGGAGGCGCCGCGGTCCCTGCGTGGCAGCAGGGAGGCACCAGCCTCCCGCCCGCCCCGCCGCAGCGCTCGCAGGTGCAGCTCGCCGCGTTATGAGCTGCCATTTACGTATGTTTTTATTTCTACAGCTTCTTGCCATTAAAAGCCTGTGATTAAGATAATTAGAACAAAGGCATTTGCCTTGTAATCAGCATACGTTTCAATAAGATACTTTAATTTACAGGCAAAAGTTGTTAACTTATTATTGAAATAATGTTATACACATTGACAGTGTGCTAGCAGCATCAGGGAAGCATTTCCCCGGCGCGTTCATTCAGGATGTTTATGCCGTTCATCTGTTTTTAATCCCTTCCCGTTGGACGACTGGGCTGGACGCGCAGGCCTGGAGCGCAGAGAGAAGATCCACGCGGAGCCGCAGTGCAGCCGGGGCCAGAGTCACCTCGTGAGGAGCTGCCAGCGGCCTCCGATCTCCAAATCCTGGCCTTGGAACGCTGCTCCGGAGATGGTTTCTGGCTCTGCCCGTGTCGGGGGCTGTTTGAAATAGCTGCTCGTGCTGGCACTGGTGTGACGTGGAGGGGCTGCAGCCACCCGTGCCCCCGTGGTTGCCATCCGGCTCCGCGGATCGGCCCCCGGTTCCGTTGTCCTGCAGAGCGTCCTGGCAGGAGAGCTGGGGGAGCCGCTGCGGCCCCGTGCAGCGCAGGCACCGCGGCCGTCGCGCACGTCCTCGTGCCGCCCCCGGGCCCCTGTCCGCTCCGGTTCACCTGGTGGCGGCAGCGCCGGCCGGGAGCGCCCTGCAGCTGGCAGCCCTTTGTTTCCCAGGTTTAGAATAGTGGCAGGCATCATGAGCAACCTTGCGCAGAACGTGTCCGAAGCTTCTTTTCCTTCCTCTCCTTGCTCACGGCCTCCTCAGCGCTGGACGAGGGTGGGAAGCGGCACCCGGCACTGCTTCCCGCCACCGCAGCAGTGCTGCACATGAGCCCGGGCAGGCAGTTCTACACGCTTGTGTTTTCCTCCAGCGCTGCCGTGATCTATGAGCCGTCACGGACACGTTGTTCCACAGCAGCTCTCATAAATCCTCAGTATCGATGGCGCCTGGTGAGGAGGCAGCGGCGGCACCAAAGCCGCGGTGCTGGTGCCGGTGCCGGCGTGGGGCCCCAAACCCATGGCCACGGGGCATCCCAGGCATCCCGGTGCTCCTGGCCACTGTCCCAGGGCCACCAACCCCACCAGCCAGCAGGAGAACAGGAAAACGTCCCCCGTTTGTCCCTGTGAGCCGCTGCTCTGAACACGATCCCTGGCGCCAGGCAGCGGTTGACGTGAACCGGCAGTTAATTACATGTTCATGCTAAAAATAATTGGGTAGCCTGAGTTCTGATCACTGTAATTGCATCCTAATGAATTTGTGTGTCAACTCGTTATGTGTGACTTTGGTTCCTACTGTAAACACCAAATTAGGTTCCCGCGTGAGTCTGCGGGTCCCCGCGGCGAGGAGGCGGCAGCGGGCGCTGCGCCGAGAGCCACCGGCCACCGGGAGCGGAGGAGGCTCCGGACACGGCGCCCACAAGGCAGGAGATCCCGTGAACTGCAAGGAGCGCTGCTCCGTGGGAGCCCTTATCCAGGGGTCTGCAGAAAGAGAAGCTTCTGCAGAGGTTTCCAAAGCTGCTGCATTCTCTCCCTTTGCAGAACGCTGCTTATTGTCATTGTTTTTCATGTTCTCCACCAAAATACCACCTACAGCTCTCCTACAAAGCCGTGCATGTTAGTTAACCTCATTAAATCCTAAAGGATTAGTCAGCTGTTCCTCAACCACAGAATTGTTAGGAAACATCTAAAGCTCAAAGTTATGTGGCTTGGAAAGTGATTTTCTAATACCCAAACTTCAAAGGAACTCTGAAATCCTGCAGCGTAAGGGAGACAGACTAGCGCTAATCCACCCGAGTGCTGCTTAATGGCCTGCTTAATTTTTGTCTTGATCGGTGTTTAATCGGCAGCTGAGCATGAAGTCTGTCTCCGATAAGCCCTGCTCCCCGAGCGCCTCTGGCCTTGGCTTTGGGAAGGACGGGGCTGGAAAACCTCACTGGCCACTCTCCTCTCCCCTTCCTCCTCAGCAGAGCTGGTGCTGAAAGCCTGATGCTGAGAAACAGAGAACTGCTCCTACTGTCCTGCACAGCGAGGTCGGCAGAGGAGCTGAGAGCTGACACTGCAGAACAGCACCTGGAGTCACCGAGAAAGAGCAGAGAGGCCCTGCTGTCTGAAAGGGAGATCAACGTGGAGATCTCAGTTACAAGCCACAGCAAAGGTTGGTGCTGGAATAGTGATCTTTGAAGATTATTATTATATTGCCATTATTCGTTAATGACCACAAAAGAAATGAGCTCTAAATGGTAAATTATAATTGCACCTGAAGCTGCTATTATATCCCATTTATTCCAAAAGAGTTCTTTACTATTAACTCGATAACAAAAACAGGAGTACTAATAGAGCTTTGACCTACCACACCAAGTATTGCTATATAAATATTTAAATAATCCAGGGAAAAAAGGAATCTGGAAAAAATCTGCTTCATTATGTTTCAGACAACAATTGCTTTTAGAACTGCATTAAAATAGCGCCTCATAATTGCAGATGAGCTGAATGCATCGGGCCAGCTGAGCTGCTCCCGGGCCAGCCGCGCTCGGGCTCCTCCGTCCCCGCGCGCTGCCTCCTTTGCAGCTGAGACCCTTTAATGTCCCCTGAGCCCCTCACGTTGCTCGAGCTGCGCTTTGCGTGGCCCAGACACAACCCTCGTGGGCCCTGCTTTATTCCTGCGCACGAGCTCATCCATCAGCTCCGTCTCAAGTCATCACGCCGCATCCTTGAAAGTAATTGAAGAGGAGATGGAGAAGCTCGAGCAGAGAATCCAGCGAGGTGCAATGGGGAGGTCACAATTTATTTCTTGGTTAATGGATTGTGCCTTTACATCTTGCAGCAAGATTGCCATGGTGGCCGTGGAAAATAAGGGAAGATTTCCTTTCTTAAGTGGTCCTGAGGGTCCCTTTTCCACCATCTCCTATTCCTGCAAATCACTGGGAAGCGAACAGAGATGCTGAAACGTTTTTGCAGGCCTCTTCTGCACCCTGTGCAGGTTTGTGCCAAGCTCCTCATCTGCAGGACCTGGCTGGCCCTCCCTGGGGTGAAGTTGCTCTGTCAGGCTGCGTATTGGATTGCTTGTACTGAAATGTAAATTAGCTTAAACTCACCGTAAGAAGCTTATTTCAATATGAGCTGTAATTACTGCTAGGGCTGTAAAAAAGCTTTCTTTAAAAGTTTTATCAAAGTTGTTTTGTGTTGTTATTGCTTTCTGTGATGTGTCTGGCTTTACCAAACAGCAAATAATTCTGCACTTATCTTGCTTCCTTTGATAATATTTTTTTATGACAGATCTACTGGGATGCTACGTTATTAACATTAAAATAAAAGGAAGAACAGCAACAATTTTTCTAAATAAGTCCGTAAAAAAGCCTTGCATGCTGTTGCTGCTGCTTAAATGCTGATTATGAAAGACAAGAGGTGCATTAACCGCCTGGCTTTGTCCTGGTTCACCGGGGAGATGGGAGCTGCCGTGGGGGACATCCCACCGGCATGGTCCTCGGGGAGCCGGGTTTTCCATCCGCAGCGGCAGGGCAGGTGAGCGGAGCGGCCCTGTGGGGAAGCATCCTGGGACCTGGCCTGGGAAGCGAGTTGGGATTACATTGATGGGGCAGGGATTGGCGTCGACTTCTGCACCGTGTGAGCCTAAATCCCCACGACTGGGACTGCGAACCTTGACAAGGCTGCGGGAGAGACTGCACATCCCATTAGAGATGTAAAGCCGGCGGCGGAGCTCAAGCGCTTATGGAAGCGGGCGCTGCTCCGGGAGGCGCCCAGCACCGGGAGAAGGTTCCAGCAGGGGATTTTCGTCAGTGATGATGAGAACGGAGAGGAAGGGCTGAGCCAGACGGCAGGTGAGAGGGATGGCTCTGTACCTGTGCCCTGTGGGCCCGCGAGGACAGCAGGAGCGGGCGGCCCCCTTGTCCCCGTGTCCCGCGTTCCCCGCCGTCCTGCCGGAGCAGCCGCGGCTCTTCGGCAGCACCGGGCACCAAGCTCTGTGCCCAGGCTTAAACGCTCCGCTGCGGCTTCTGGCTGCAAATCCAGTCAGAGGGGAACCCCCTGTGTAGCCGCAAGCTGCCCCGTTTCGCTCCTTGCCAGGGCCTTTATCTCCCTTCCCTGCTCCTGAGTCCTGAGCCCAGCTCCGTGGGAGCCGCCCGGCAGCAGCGGGGCCTCGTGCACCCCGGCACAGACACTGTCCGACGTGCCGTTGGGATGGGGAGGAACAGAGAGCGTCTCACTTGAACCCGTCTACTGTAAAACCTCATCCAAAACAGTGTAGATTCCCAGACTGCTGATGGAAAAGTTTACATGATTATTTATGAGAGGCAACTGAATGCCTATGGTATGTAATAATCACTAATTAATGTTTGCAATGCTTAAGGGTATTTTTATTTGCAGAGAGGAGGCAGAGAGGAAAGGGACACAGGGCTGCCCGAATCCTCCTCTTGCGGGTGCTGCTGGTTTTTGCAGTCCCTGCTGTGGTGAGTACTAAATCTGCACAGACGTACGGAGCAGCTTTGTGTCTGTGAAGCCGTTTTTGATGCTGATCTGCGCCTGTTGGGTCTGATGCACTTTCCGTTCCCAGGTGAGGATCCAGGCAACAAGGCTTAGTCAACCCAAGTTGACACAGATCTCTATAAAGTCTTGGGTTTATTCTCTAAGCTTTTCTGGAGCTTGATGAAATCCCTGGTAAGATCTACTTGCTGGCAGCTCCTACTCCAGTATGAGCTAAATTATGATGCATTTCAAAGCAAGCTCTCAGATACCTGTGTCCTGAGGTCACGCAGTTCTGGAATAGGCAGCTCTGGATGTGCCTGTCCATGGAGCAGCGAGTGTCTGTCTTTGATGTGCTCGTGTCCCACAAGGACTCATTGGGGCTCCCTCGGAGCCGCCAGCTGAGCGAGACGCTGTCCTGTGTCCTTGGAGCTCCGGCAGTGCTTCCCACTGGTCGCTTGGATGCGGGAGCGCCGGCGGCGCCCGGCTCGGCCGTGCCCCGTGTGCCGGCGGTGCCGCGCGGAGCCGGCGGCGGCCAGTGCAGGAGGAAGCGGAGCCTGCGCCGCGCACGGCAGGGTTAAAGCTGCGGCTCCGGGGCGGTTTGTTCACGTTTCAAAGTTCAACTCCACTTGTTCAACGCACAGTTCAGGAAGCAAATGTCACACGCACAGAGCACAGAACAGAGGCTATTGTAGAAAGTGAGTTGTTGAGGCTCTTCATCTTTGTTAATATTCTTGAAGCTGTCTTTAGTGCTACCTATGAGGAGAATAAAGCTTAATAACAGTTTAACTCACTGAAACATTTCACCCTTTGCCAAGGTGCTAGTTTCTGCTATGGCCTCGTTTCCTGAGCAGCCTCCATGGCAGATTTCTGCAAGGACGGCAAAAACCGACCCAAAGTAACGTTGCTGGTTCCCGAGCAGCCGGTCTGCTCCGCACCCGCCGCCGCGCGCAGCCTTGCGGGCGCCTGGCTTGGTTTAACCTCCTACAGAGGGGTGAGGAAGAGGAATGTGCAGGAGGTAGCAGAGGGAGCTGCCGCGGGCTCCAGGCCGGCTCCTCGGCCGTGTCCGTGGCGCACAGACCTGCCGGCGCAGGCCGAGCTGCAGCGCACGACAAAGCTGCAGCTGAAGCCGGCGCCAAGGGGAGTGCGCATTGGGACACGCGCAGCTGGCGGCAGCGCTCCCGGGCTGAGAGCCCACGCGCCGGCTCCGCGTCGTGCCCCAGAACGCGCGTTTGGGGAACGAACCCCGCAACGCGCCCCGCGCCCGCTGCGGGACGGCCGGGAGCGGGACCGGGACCGGGACCGCGCGAGGCCCCGCCCCCAAACAGGCTCCGCCCCGGCCTCAGGGGCGTGGCGCAGCTGGGGGCGTGTCCTCCGTCTGCGTGGGCGGGGCGACACGGTGTGGGCGGAGCGTGTTCTCGTGGGCGGGGCGAGGCGGTGTGGGCGGGGCGTGTTCTCGTGGGCGGGGCGAGACGGTGTGGGCGGGGCGTGCGCCCGTGGGCGGGGCGAGGCGCCGCGGCGCCGGGCGGCAGTCGGGCGGCAGC
>JAVCKT010034076.1:0-18861 GCA_032273925.1 Rhynchotus rufescens
AGGAAGGAAGGAAGGAAGGAAGGAAGGAAGGAAGGAAGGAAGGAAGGAAGGAAGGAAGGAAGGAAGGAAGGGGAAAAGCAAACCCTCTATAAAATAGGTTAAGAAATAATACACCACTTCAGCACCAGGACTAAAAATCAGCCTCAGTTGATTAAGAAGGATTTTCGAGTGCATCCCAAGTTTTATTTGCTTGAAGTTATCCAGGTATATCTTCAAAGATTCTAACCATCTTAGAGTTCCTATTGAGTTTCCATCATTAGTAATTCCTAGAAAAGGTGTTTACAAAAAGTTACCAAAAAGTAAAACTCAGAAGCAAACATTAGTTGTATAGAGCCAATGCAGCTTTGGGAAAGTAAGGTGGCATCTGCACATCTCTTGTCTAAGGAGCAAAGTTATTACTGTGTTCTGCTCAGATAAATCTGTTGCCTTTTAGGCTTCAGCAGCCTACCAGATAGTTAACCTAGTCTGGCTTCATTCACTCGTTTATTAAGCCATGTGTTCAATGAGATTGTTTCATGAGGCCAAATGGACTTTATTTGTATGGCACTAACATTTCAGAACTTCTAGCAGAATAAAAGGAGTAAGAAATGGGTACGCATGAGGAATAATTGTGTTTTGCACTACATTCTCATTGCACTTTCCTCCCAGGATGGCAGGACAGAATGATAGAAATCTATCTGTTCCCAAGGTGAATGCTTGAGAATCTCATCTTAATAGGGTGGGGGCATTGCTAGGTGGGGAAGGTAAGAAGTTCTTGAATTTCTGAGGGCTAGTCTGGGCTAATTCCTTTGTGCTTGTCGGGAGGTATCAATTCCTGAAAAGGGAGTTTCCTTTCTCTTTCCTATGACTAGTCAGGATGGTGCCTACACACTTAACATATCTACATATGGGCTGACTTACTCACCCGCTTGGTGCCTACTGGCCCCACTCCCTTATCTAATCAAGATTCAATCAAAGTTAATTAGGGATCTAGCTTTCTATTCCTAGATTAGGAGTAAAGCAAAAGAAGCTTCTGGGCATATCTGATCAAGGAGCTGATCTATGTTATAACTATGTAATAACTGGCACGACTGTGTAATTACAATACAGCACTATCTAAGGTTACATCATTATCATTATGCTTAACACTAAAACAAAACGTCCTTATCATGATTGGTGTCAACACATTTGTGATATGCCACCCAGGATGATGAGGCTATGTACATGTCACCCAAACCCCATTTGAACCTGGAAAAGCATTTTTTTCTGCAGATATGGCATAAAAAGCAATACATAGGACTAATACATTTGTGTTAGATTTACCTTTCCTCTTCAGTCTCCTTCTTCTTGCTACCTTGGCCAGACTTCTGCTCGACAGTTGTTATGGTTATGGAGTCACTGAAAGATAATAAAAGTATAATCTGCCTATGTATGTCTACAGTCTATTTCCATAGGGAAGTGAACTTTGAAGTTCCAAGAACAGAGTTTACTCAACTGCATTACAGAGAAAACATATTTTTTTTCTATTCCTGATTTTCTGCTTAAGAAGGTGGCTTAATGAATTAATGGTATTTTTAAAAAGTAGATGCCACAATACATGTAAGAAGTGCAATTCAGCTGAATTAAGGATGCTGGGGAAAATACCAGTTTGCATCTTCTGATTCTCAATTGATTTAATTATAAATTACTAGAGAAAATAGATTGCACAGCTTTTAGTGACTAGTACATATGTGTACTCTTAAATATCATCAGCTTCAGCCATTTTTGTTAATGATAGGTCTGGATGTGAATGCTTAGCTAGAGACAGCTTCCTTAGCTTACCTCATATCATGGCATCTGGTATCTCTAATTGGGATCATTTTCATAATAACCATGAGCAATATACATTATCATCTAAATATGAAGACTGACTACAATACAGACTTGTCTACATCTCTTTAAGCATCCAAGATTCAATCCAAAGCCCCTTAAACTCAAGGGAGAGACTCCTATTGAGGTTAGTCCCATTTAATTTAGGCCTGAAGTGTCAACCCCCACTCCGAAACTCCATAAAAGACAGCAGAGATACACTCAATATTAATTAGTTTCAATGCAACTCTGTCAAATCCCTCCAATGTGGTGTCCTATTCTGCATAAGGTCTTATTCAGCCAGCATTTTGACATTTGCATTGCTTAAAATCTCAGAGCTGTTCTGTGGATTTTGATGGAAATTGAAGGCACTCACAAGTCTGCTACTGATGCGTGGTTAATTTTTCAAAATTTTGCTGCTTCATTAGTACTAGTTTGCAATTGAAAATTGACTAATTCATAAAGAAACATATGTTCAACATTTTTATGGTGATATAAGCTCATCTCAAATGATTTCAGAAAAACCTTGTTCCTATGCAACACTCATAAGTCTGTAAGATGCTCGTAGGCAAAGTCTTCAGCTGCTCATTTACTGGTAGACATTTATGTTACGTTCAAAGTTTAACATTCTATGTTCAACACAATCAGCAGTTCTCAGAAAGATAAAAATAGATCTGAATTCATCTGAATCTGGAGACAGTTCCTCCAAAAGGGGCAAGAAAGCTTATTGTCAAGCTGAAGGGAAAATAAGAGATTAAATTAAGTTCCCTAATAACTGCACGTACAGGGCTGCTTTAAGCCGAAATTTTACATAAAAAGGTGCAAATGCTTTTAAACCAGCCCAGATTGCATTTTCTCCCTCTCTCCCATATAATTGTAAACAGCTTTGATTTCAAAGGGAAAATCAGACAATTATTTTATAATGAGAGGTGTGGTCTAGTGATTCGAGCATCAGACTGGCAGCCAAAAACCACTGGAGTTTTAATCCTGGCTCTGACACCGACACCATCTATTGCCTTGGGCTAATCAGGATAGGCTTGACTGAGATCTGCTCCCTCAAGGGAGCAGGGTGCAGGAGGCAGGAACTGCTGCACGGTTCCTCAGAGCCCAGGAAGAGAGTGGGAATCCTCCCCTATGCGGCACCATATCCTTTGCCCAGCGTGTCCCTGAGCTCCCTGGCAGAACTTTTGATCCTAGGGAGAACTTAAACCTACGTAAGGGCAGGCTTATGCTACGTTTGGGCAGGCTGAGGTTCAGGAGAGCCACACTTGTTAGGTGCTGTCAATAAAGGCTTTGAAATCTCTTCGTATGAGCAAATTTGAGTAGGTCTCCACTTTGAAGAGAGCCTGCTGGTTAGGTGGAAGGGTGAGTAAAACCGGGCGTCTTCAGAACACTCCTCGCACGTAAGCACGTTTTATTTCCTCTAAGTACCTTGTTGTCAAAGTTGTAGTCGATGTCCTCTTTCTTCCTGCGCGTGCCCTTCCCCCAGTGACCCCCAGCTTCTCCCTGTCGTTTGCTGCTCACTGCAATTCCTCCTGTCTCATTGAGTTGTCTGATTTCTTATCCTTGATTAATACGAACACAGACAAAACTCTCCTCCTCGGGGATCTTAATTGGAAGGGTGATTGCCTTTTCTTCTTTACTCATAGACTTTCCATCACTTTAGCTTCCTTGGGGTCCACAGACAGACTTTCAATCTTCCTCCTCACATTCGCCAACATGTTCTTGATCTTTGTGTGCTTGGGGCTTGACTCCCTCTAATATGAATATTAGGCATCTTGCCATTTCAGATGACAGATCACCTCTTTGATGTGCCTAATTATGATAGAGAGGGGGCCGAGGAAGCAGGACCTCCCGAAGCCATGATGAATTTGCTGTCCGTAGAAACACTAAGCAGCAGCATGGCCCTCGGCTTCCTCTCTTGTGTGTGGCAGCACCCTAAACCCAAACCCTGCCCTGCACCAAAACAGCTTCTGTCCAAGGCAACTGAATGACTGTTCCATCCAAAAGAAGTTTTCACATTTTGACCTCCTTGACTGTGCAATAGGAAGGATGAGATAGGCCAGGATGTTGCTACGATTAAGGAGTAGGGCAGGGAAAGCCTAGGTGGTTGTCCAAGAGCAGTCTCATGAAAGAACCTGGTTCCTCCATCTCATGAAGTTTTCCCCTTCTCTCTTGCTCTTGTGAATCCCAACATTCATGCTAGTGCTTTCAAAAGTCGTAAGTTCCAAACCCCGCAACATCTTTCTAAGCTAAATTTTCAGTTTGGTTTTACAGATGTTGTTCAGAAGAAAAAACACACTGCTCCAAAAACCAAGAAGCACCAGGCTCCGGTCACTTCTCTTTCTCTCACATCATCTAGATATTACAATAAAGGCCCAGCTTGAGTTTCCCTGTGGTTAAGAGACGAACCTGTGACAAGGCTGGAAGGGGCCTCACTCTGAAGTCTGTAACATTAATGAACACTCAGGCTGCTCCGGGAACAGGCTGCCTTGCTTGGTAGGAGCTGGGAAAGGAAGACAAGAGGACTTCTTAGTGCTGGACCCAATTTAAGAGCTGTGCTTGTGAACTCATCCTGTTCTTCTCTTGCACCTGTGTGCCCACAGAGCTGCTGCACCGTTCCTACCTGTAGTGCAGTAACACACCAGTGCCCCGTGCGCGGGACCAGGGCTCTATTGAGCTGCCTGCTTTAAGAACACATGAAAGCCGTGGTCCCTGCCCTGAGGTAGTTGAAGTCTTGTTAGCAAATCTCACAGACATTTCTTAATATGAATTTATAGCTGATCTGTCTGCCCCAAAGCCTGAAATTCTTTATTTATCTGCCAAACAGGCACAGCAGGAGTTTCAGCATTGCTTCCCCTTAATATACTCTGCTAATATGCTTCAAGCCTGACCCACAATGATCATCTCCTGGGAAGAAAGGTTAGTTTAGTCTTCCTGCCATTCAGCATTCAGCCCTTGATCTTTCTACCAAAACAGGCAATCAGCACTAGTGAAATGAACACTGATCAGCAGTGACAAAACCTTTCACCTCGTTTCATGCAATAAGCTGGAGTCACAGTTTTGCTGTTGTCCTTGAGCAGAAAGTCTGCAGTGGAAAGTTTCCTACCATCTTTCTCACCTCTCTGCTTTTCAGAGCAAATGCAGAAAGTTGCTTTAAATTAAAAACCCAGGAGGTGATGGGAGTGATGTCCTAGTCTACAGAGTGACAGTGTAAAAGGTGGCAATAAAGGGGATCGGCAATGGGGACGTAGGAAGTACAGGGAACACCTATCAATATTTACTGAACAGCATCGCTTTTCCATTTTCTTTTTCTCAGCCCTTCATCTTTACCGAGCTCTGTCCTGCAATAGCTTTTAGCTTATTGCTCTACATTGCCAAACAATACATTGCTTCATTCCTGTCTCTGATCTTTGTTGACAGGGATGAGGATGATTGTGGAAGCCTTTCTCTCCACGAGTCTTCTCTACCCACCACCCCAGAAAGATTAATAGTCTTTGAAAGCATTTCCACCCTGCAGTAAAGGTCACCATAGTCCTAGGGAAGATTTATAAATACGGGTTCATCAGGACTCTATAACAACACAGGAGGAACCATTTCCAACAACGAAAGTTTGCCAAAAAAACCTGAACAGGGGAGCTTTTAGCATAGCTGGATGTAGGTGATTTCAAGGTTGATTATTTTCTATAAAGTGCAACACAGTCCAATCACTTCCACAAGTTGGTGGGTTTTTTTTTTTTTTGTAAATAACAATTTTTGTTTGCATCAAGTGCTCATCATTGTGTGGACTGTTATCTGTGAGGCGAGCTGCTTAGGGCTACAACAGAATATATCGCTGTCATCTCCCGGATTCAGTCAGCCGTCTCTTGGATTCAGATGGAGCTGCGAGTTAGGGTGTGATTTTACCTCAGTTACTTGATGCCAGTGCTGATATTGCTCTTGCTCTGGACAGAAAACTTGGCATTCATTTGTTAGATACCATTATGGATACTCCTAGTGCTTCCCATAGTCTTGTGGTCTGATATACACTTTACTTCGATAGTATTTGTTTCACTATTGAAAAAGAAAAAGCTACAAGAAGAGCTAGCAACAGAAAAACTTCACTATAGGTTAGGCTCTCAGTTCGCTTCTTCAGCATTGGGTGGCTACATTGGTGCGTATTTACATTCTAACTTCCATATGTGCCATGTACACACACACATACAAACACACGCACGAACTCAATGTAGTTCATTGGCTTAAATCACAAAATCACTCTACCTAGGATAAGTGTTAAGTATTCATTACTGAAAACTGAGGGAAAAGAGCCTGGACTGATGCAATTTTGTGAGATTTTTATAAGGTCCCAAACCTAAGCTATGAGGATAGATCCCAACAGATGCCTGCAGTTGTAGTGCCCACATGGGGAGAAATTTGCTTATGTATCTGGTAGAAGGGATAAAGACAGAAGAAGGCTGATTTGCTTTATCCTGCCACTCTTAAGAATTTATTTTGCAGGTCATATTTTGTCTACACACAGTATTTATTTAGACAATGAAATCATCAATGCCATTAATGGAATCTAATATGCCAGTAAAGATGTTTTCCTTTCCCAGTATTTTTTTGTTGGGGCTGCAGCATATGTTCCTGCCACAAAAATCTTTTTATGGAAATAATATTTTGTTGTGAGCACTATCATCTTATATTGTAATTATTATTTTGTTTTACTCTGCCCACACAGAAAACTGTTTGCACTATATTCCATTGACAGATACCGTTTAAGTTAGCTCTGCTGGTCATGAATAATGTAAATTGACAAGAACTATTATGGAGGAAGGTAGACAAAGAAACAGAAAGTTAAGTGGTTTCCTTTCTTTTTATGGCAGAGTGACATTTACCTTTAAGTACATTTGATTTTAACACAATAGGATGAGTCTCTGCTGTGCTGGATTAGGATTGAGGCATGTGGAGGAGTTCAAATAAAGAGTGGGCACTGAGAAATGCCCTCACTAGACCTCTCCGGGGAGGGTACCATAGCAGCAATAGCATGTCAGAATGTCTCTTTTTCAGTCCTTGTATCCAGCTGACAAAATCTTTCCTTGTTTCCGTATCTGTAATTCCAAGAGATCTCACAATGCTTCCCACAGCTGTCTAACAGTCTAATACTTGGCACTTGTCACATCACTTTCCAAAAGAGGGTCAATGTCACTTTCCCAACCAGACAGATGGGGAAACTGAGGTCAAGAGAACTTGTAGGTAAATTGTGTTTGCTTGGAGAACCAGGTCAGGCTCTCCTGGTGGTCCCAGATATTGCTGTCTCTCTACCAGTTTCCTCAGTTCCTCTATTTCTGACTTGCCAGAATGCTCCTTCCGTTACCCCAGGTCTAAATGAGAACTATCTTTGGTGGTTAGGTTCTCAGTTTTGTACAGAAAGTACAAAGTAATTCTGAGGTGGTATAGTTGTTCTCCTGAGCCTAAAATAGTCAAGCTAGCTCCTTTATTTCTCCTAGTATAGGACATTGACTAATCACTCTCATCCAGCTTGTCCCTGCAATGTGACTTACTTTCTATATCCACAAGGTTATTCTGGGGAGAAAGGGCAAAATCTAGTTGCACCTTGCTACCATGGCTCCTTTCCACTGGAAAAAGAAAATAGGCACCCCCATATAACCAGGACAGTCGCTTCTCCATGGGAGTCCCAAGCCTGTAAAGGGAGAGCTAACTGCCCTCTGCTTCTACTGTGCCCTGTGTGCTACAATTCAACCTGTCCCATGTTCCTTGTAGGAAACTTTGGGAGAACATGATCCATGTGGCCTGCTCCATCCTTCCCACCTGTCTGATCTCCCCTCTAAGTTTTGCCACAGGCAGAGGACAGGGTCCTGCTGACTAGGAACGTGACCTGTCAAGGAAGAGAAGCTTTTGCAGTTCTCTGCTCTCCGGTGACATAGGCTAGGGTGCACACACGCACCACAGTTGTGTCTCGGGGCTCCAAATGCCTTTATCTATGTCATGCATTGGTTTTTGCAGTTTGCTCTGAATCAGTGATGCCTGCTGGGAACACATACCCGCTTCTGGTTATTTTTGTTACAGTGTTATAATGGGCACAAGGACACTTAGAAGTGGAACAACTGAGCATTTTTTGGTAGCCGGTGCTGTGCAGCTCTCCCGGGCTGCCTCACAACACTCAGATCTGCTGCTGAACTGCAGGGAAAAGCAATAAATTTTGAGATTATGGCATGAGCTGTGTCCTGGGTGGCGGCTTTACTCCTGCGACTGACGGAAAAGTAGCCATGGCCCAAGTCTTGGATATACCAATGATGAGGGACCTCCGTATGCACTGGTCTCATAGTAGAGGCTGGATGAATCATTTAGGAACTCCGACTACATATTAAGTGTGGGGCAGCTGCTCTCCGTGGCATGTCCCTGTGTCTTGGGACATTCAGAACTATGGATCCAGATCTATCCAGATTTTGGGCAGCATCTTTTGGCAGGTGTTTTCTGGCCTGCTGCTGTTTTTCTTGGCAGAAAGAAATCAGTGTGCAGAGACATGGGGTCTCCCTTGACCATCTTGGACAAATACCTGTACAGCATGTGAAAGTGCTTCTGCTCCCACTGTTTAGATACAGCTACAGATCTCAGTTCTGCATCTGTAAAAAAGGGATTAACAGCATGCTGATTCTTCACAGTGGTGTTGCAAGGATGAATACACGAATGTGTATAAGGAATTCAGCACTATGATAAAAAGGAAAATATATATCCCAAGTTAGATAACAGCTTGCCAGGGGGGAGAGTTTCAGTTTTGAAGGTCATCGCTTTTGAAGGACATATATTTCTGTTTCCAGATAGAGAAAGAGAGAACAAAGCAACTAAACCTGAGAAACGCTGTGCAATCAGCTCTTTTAGTGCAAATGTTTACTGTTCAATGATTTTGAAAAGCTTGTAATAGATGGACAACACTTGGAAAAGCATCAAGACACTCAGAGACATCAGAGACTTCAGAGACAACAGAAGAGTGAATGGTAGAAACAAGAAATACAGGGTATAAAATACTAATATTATCTGAAGTTCTATTGGATATGGAGATCTTAGAGCGGCCTTCTTTGTCGCTTCCATTAGGGATGGAGAAATAGAGGCACAACAGAGGACCTGTTTTGCCCAAGGCACACAGTCAGCAAACAGTAGCATGGGGACGAGAATTCAGATCTTTTCACTCTCAATATGGAGTGAGAAAACAGGTTCATTGTAATTTCACAGAACATGGCTACGGCTACCAGAGGACTCCGTTGATTTTCTAACTCCATTGAGTGAGCTCTGGACTGCTTCTTGGATTCTGCTTGGTGATTTTGTTCTGTGTGATTACACATAAAAAAGTCACATTCACACATTTAAACTCACGCTCTGCATTTGGGTACAGAAGGGAAATGGTGGAGAGGAGAAGCCATTGAGCCCAGCTGATAGGGACAGTGACCATGTGCCAGACATCATCTTTGTGGTAATAACCCCTTTCCAGTGGAAGCTTGAGCTATTTGCTTGTCATGATTTGTCTTTTTGAGCTTGGGGAATACTGGCTGACCTCTGTCTTTGATGTTGCTGGGCCCTTTTCCTTGCAATAGGGCAGTTCAGGAGGCCATGACCACATCTGTTTTGGCTGGTTCTGTTATCAATTAATTTGTCCTGCCACATCAAAGGAGAGAGATAAAGCTGTAGCATTTCCTTACCACAGATTTTTATCTTCACTCCCCAGTTCACCTCACAAAACACGCACCTTCCACCTCCACAGCAGGCAGAGAGAAAGAGATAGACAGAGAAAGAAACTGAAATGACATCCTAATGGCCTCTCTTGAGTGCTGATGGCACCTGGGTCTCTGTGTGCTGAGCCTTCCACCCACTTCCAATCTGGCCTGGCCACAGCTACTCGGTTGCTTACTCCCCCAACAAGTTATTTGTTTTTCTCTCTAGACAAATCAGCGATGTTAGAATGACAAATAGCAGTTATAGCTCTGCACTTAGCTGAGTATAATTTCAGCCCATCAGTACCATCTGTCTCCTTTCTTGGGCTGCAGCTCCAT
This sequence comes from Rhynchotus rufescens, assembly GCA_032273925.1. NCBI lineage: Eukaryota > Metazoa > Chordata > Aves > Tinamiformes > Tinamidae > Rhynchotus > Rhynchotus rufescens. Next base: position 9,876 of record JAVCKT010034076.1, read on the forward strand.
TAAGTCAGAGACAGAGATCCTCAAGGACAGAGAACTGAACTCACAGCAATAGATATTTTAGGGGTCAGAATCTGTGACTCTTTGCCCTTTGCAGTTAATTCCAACAGTGAGCTAGGAAAAATAAATAAATAAATAAAAAAGCAACTGGGACATAAAACTTAACTCAAATTAAAACTTGCTCACTTGGCCATGCTGAGCCTTGGCTGTCCTTGTTCAGGAGTTCTGGTCTCCAGCAGAGCCTGGTTTGCAGAGCACAATCCAGGTGCTATGTGTCTGGGAAAAGCACGACATGGCACGTGGCAGCACGGCAGCTAGGAACAGGATTGGGACCAGCACCTAAGAGCCCTCATTGCCAGCTAGTTGTTCTAGCCACATGTCCTCAAACTTTTCCAAATTAGTTCTCTCTGCAGGATTTTTTTTTCTCCTTTGTTTCCTATGTTTCCTGAGGACTACTTTGAGCCACGTCACAACACATGGGGAAGAACTGATTTTGCAAGTCCTATGAAAAAGCCCACTCCTGTGCAGCGTGGCTGTGAGCATCCTTCCCCCTCATTGACTAAAGGCCCTCTGTACCTTGCAGGATCATTTGCATTCAAAAGCCTGTCCTTCCAAATTTGTGTAGGTCAAGTGCAGAGTACAGATGATTCCCAGAATAACTCTTCTGGCTTCATTTGGAATGACAGCAAAAACGAATCTGGACTAAACTTTACTACTGAATGGAAGGGCATATGAGAAGCAGTGAGAAAGTGTCATTGCTCATAAAGACCCTCACTACATGAGAGAGAGCAAGGGCAAGAGCCATCGAGAAAGAGAATTTTTTCCTGTCTCCTAAATAAGGGCCATTTGGAAGTGTGTGAGGACAGCAGGAGTCAGCGAGTGCTGGAACTGACTCTGAACTTGTGGCAGAACAATCTCCTGAAAGTAAAACCAAGAATACCTTCATCTTCAGCATCCTGCCGGGAGATGTTCCACAGTCAGCTGTCTCCACAAGAGATGGGTTACAGTGTCTGTACATGACCACAGCTGAAGTAAAAGCTTTTTGGCATTTAAAACAGACTAGCTCACATACAGCACAGTAGACTCCAGCCTGAAACCATTTAATATGAGACATGAAGCAAGAATCCCTTTCTAAAAGAGGAGTCATAAACTATTATATTATTTGCTGCATAACAAGGAAATCTGGGGTGAAGATGTTCGCACACCATGTCCGGGGGAACAGACAGGGACTAGTTCAATCAGGGACAGATCTGCTTGCAGAAATTAGAATTCCTCTACACACTGCTCTGTTTTGACTATGAGATACTTTATATGTCTATGCCACCTATCACCCACGAAGGCAATCTGTTTGGCAGACACTCCTTAAACCTCGTCACGTCCCTGTCTTGTGAGGAGAGTAAAGATTATTGCCCCTTCCCTTGACAGATAGATGATTTCACTGAAGTTTCATACTCCTTGGCTGCAGATGGAGTAGGCACCAGAACTAGAAGTACAACCCAGGAGTCCTGGTTCTTAGTCCTCTTCCTGTAGCTGCATGCTTCTCAACTTCCTTTAACCTGCATATAACTTGGTGGGCAACCACAGAGACAGAGAGCAGATTGCCCCCAAATGGTGTCTTCAATCACTCAATTTTTATCACTGAGAGACAGTAGCCTCCCTCCCTGTCTCCTTGAAAAGCTTTTAAAATAAACATAGGTGCATTAGAACAACAGCCCTTTGAAAGGGTCCCTGCCTCTCTCTCACCTTTCATGCTTTTCTGTCATTAAGCAGAGCAGAGCCATCTTTACGTGTGACATTTGGACAGACTGACCTTAGTTACTTACCTTAAGCTTTTCTTTCTTTGTCCCATTTAAGATCACTTTCATTCATTTTTCAAGTGTCTCCAATTTTCATTTGCCTAATCTGTACATCAGGTGAGTCAGAAGGAAGCAGCGGGACGTGTGCCACTATGATAAAACCACAACCCTGAGCTTCCCTACTCCTCTTGTAGCCACCTTTCTGTTCCTCTTTATTCACTAACTCTGCTGACACAGGATACCCTAGGAGTGGTAAGGGAAATCTCACTTTGAAAAGCCTTTTCTATTCCCTTCTGCATAGAGGCCCTCTCTCTGGCTAAGCTGTGTACTAGGTGTCTTCTGGGCTTGTGGTCAGTGGGTCAGTTGAACTACACTAATAAAAAGACCTGCTTCAGGCCAACCTTTAATCATGTACTTACTTTTAAACAAACGTGCTCACCTGATTAATCATGTACTTATTTTTAAACAAATGTGCTCACCTGATTGAGGGTACTTCCCCAAACCAAACACTACCCTGGAATTAGCACATTAATGTCAGAGGAATTGACAAGTGACAAAGCTCTGGTTCTTGAGCTCTAGAGTTTTCTCTTTCTCCCCACAGCACAAAACCACCAGGCAGCTTTAGCACAACCATCTCAACTTATTCTCCATTGAGCAGAAGCCCAGGGGCTTCACCGGGCAGTTTGTTGGTGCAGGGGCACAAATGTGTGTCTGAAATGAGGATGTGTCCTGCTGGTCTGAACTACATCAGTCCTGCAGCACTGCTGGCCAGAGCATGGTACTAAATTCAGAACTGTGGTTATAGAAGAGTAAGAAGATTAAGACCAAAGACAGACAAAAGATCTTTGACTTGCTGAGTGCTTTTGGTTCACTTGGGTATCTCTGTGCTGTGGCATTTTGAGCATGAGAGTTTGCAAGGGGGGAGGCTTTACAAGTCCTACAAGGGCTTGTTGTAGGGCAAGCACAAGGAATGAAAAGGTGAACTGCTAAGGGGGCAGAACTGCGGATCTGCTCTGCTCTCTCTTTCTTTCCTCCTTTGTTTTTAACAGTAAATGTTCAGGTTTTGTCTAGACTAAAAGTTACTGATGGCGCCAAATTGGTGTTTCTAAATGGAGAGTGGAAAGGATTTTTGGAGGGAGGGTTTCAAACTCTTGGGCTATGTTGGTTTCCTGGAGAAACCTTAAGAGGTTTATCAAACCTCTTATGTCAGTGACTCTATCTCTATACACAACACAGGAGAAATGAAGTGGACTTGAGGTGATCTACCCCTGCAGAGTAAATGGATACAGGCAGACCCTCCGTATCTCTATATACTACTCAAGGACAATAAGAGCTGCTTAATTCCTCACTCCATCCTTTAAAAATGAGCCAGGGACACCCTACAGTCTGTCACACAGTAGAAAATAAAAGCACTGGCTTCAAGTTAAACTGTTTTCACATTGTCGCTCTGTGGTTACTGTGGCCTTTGGTAACTACTCCAGCTTTCCTCTTACCTGGGTGAAAGTGGGGCTGCTCCGTTTTGCTAGCACGGGACACAGGACTTTTTTCATAACCTCAAACCACAAGCAGGCTGCAGATGTGTTGCAGGTGATGGCAATACCTAGGAAAACAAAATAACAGCTATAGATCTCATAAAACATTCAGAATGTCTGATACTAGGGTCTGGGGCTACAGAAAGCACATGGGAAACTGCCATATGCTTTCTGCATATTGGAATTGGAAGGCCTGACAGAGACATGAAATCCTGGAGCACTTTTACATGAAACTATCTTTCTCAGAGATGGGCAGGGCCTGGGAATATTTCTCACTTTTTCAGATGAATGTTTTTTTTCCCAAGTTCCCATCACTTTGATGCACCCTTTTCACATAAGCCTGGGAATTTACCAGGGTTTAGGCCGGTTGTGCCAGCAGATACGAGGGCCCTGCTCTAAGAAGGATTGGACAAAGTCCTGGCTATGGACGACCCCGTTACCAGCACCTTTGGCAAGATAATCTCTTCATTCCCCATGTCCCTTCTGTATTGGCAACTGCAGCAGTTACTTCCTCAAGGTTCTGTGTGAATTCCTCCTACGGCAAATGTGGTCCCCTCTTCTCAGAATGCCCGGAAGGGAGGACGGAGGGGAAGCACCAGGCTGTGGCAGCAGCGGAGCGATGCCAAGCGCGGCCCTCGCTGCAGAGCGGTCGTTGCAGCACGTGGCCAGTTGGGCAACTGGCACTTCGGTTTGTGGCACCCCGGGGACAGGCAGCTGAAGTTACAGTTTGGGCTTTTTGTGTGCAGATAGAGCTTGAATTAGGGGAAATACTCAAAATATATAAACAGGAACTGGTCTTGCAGAGAAGATAAGCCTCGGAGCAGGGGGCTGTCTCTTCTCATGTGTATTTAGTGTCTGCTGCAGTGGGTACTAATCTCATTTTGGGCCTCTAGATGCTGGGCCTCTCTTAATGTGTATACTGCCATAATACACATAACTACTTCCTTCCATTTACTGCCTTTTTGTTACATTGTTTTGTGTAATTGACTCCCTTTTTAATCCAGAGGCCAAAGAGTGATTATTGGAGATTGCCATCCCCAGACCTGAATTGTTTCATTCAGGAAGTTAATTAAAATCAACCCACCTCTTTAGAAAACCCTTTTGAATGTACTGTGGATGCTCCTTTCATCTCAGTGTTCCTTTTTCTTTTTTTTTTTTTTAATCAGTGTTCCTTATATCATGGAAATAACTTGGCAAAGAAGCTGAATTACAAGCAAAATCAGTTAGGAACGTAGGTAGAGGCACATAATAGGTCTTTGGAGGAGAGGAATGAATTTAATTGAGTGAAAGCTCAGAAAACCCCAAAGTAAACTCGAGGTCATCAGCATGCTTCTTTCACTTATCCCTCAGTTGCACTTCATAGATCCAGGCTTCCTTTTGCTCTGCTGTTATCACACTTTCCTTTTGCCGTGATTTATTAACTGTGGAACTGTCAAATTATGAAACCGAGGTTCTAGAAATACTTATTAATGTTTGAGAAATTCATTTCACACTTGAATACTTTTTCTAACACTTACTAATGTCCCTCATTTTGGTCATGTGGGTCTACAGGGCAAGAAAACAAGGTATCTTATTATATATTTAGCATGTGGAGATGAAGGATGGAAAAAATCTATTGCAAAAAGGCCTCAAATGTGGCAGCAGCTTCGTGCGCCTGCTCCTTGCGCCGCTTTGCAGGGTGAGCGTGTGCGGTTTGCGCTCACGCGCGCAGCAGTGCCTGCACGTTCAGTGACACCGTTCCAGCTTCCTTTCAGTCACTATTAAGAAAGCCCTTCTAATCCTCTCCGAGGAGCCTGAACATCAAATTCCTTTCATGCCAGTTTTGTCTTCCTCAATTTGGCAAACACTGACCTTCCCCCTGTGATTCCGATGGAACTTGTAATTCAAAAGGCATTTCTGTTTATTATTACCCGGTTAGTGGATGGAATCATCAGGGAGGCCAGAACTGCTAAGGCAACAAGGCTACTTTCTGAGCTCCCTGTTGCAGTTTTGTGCTGCAAAACAAAAATACTGCAGGCTACAGATAAGTGGTGATTACTTTATTCATTATTTAACCAAAAGACAAACATAAAAGAAATTACTGGACAGATTCCTTGCCTCGAGATCCTTGAAAGTAAGGTCTCCAGATTCATCTCCTATCTCACTGACTCCTGATGGAAGTGCATTTGTAGCAAGAAGAAGGAAATTTTGGTTAAAAAAAATAGAAAGAAAGAATACCAGTAATGTCAGAACTTATAAATTTGCTCTCACAAGACCGGAACTTTTCTACTACTTATTTCAAAATAATACTCAGTTTTGAAATGTGTTGTGTTACAACAGTATCAAATTTAACCTCAGAAAAATGGTACACTCTGCCTAACTTAAAATGAGCTTTTCCTTCAAAAACCGTAATTTTGCACAGAATACTGAGTCCTGTGTTTCCATCAGCTCTAATGATGTCAGGTTTAGTATTAAACCCAACCTGCTCGAAAAGCCCTGTTCCCCTGCGTGCCTCGAGAGCCATCGCCTTATAGGAAATGGCTGCAATACCTCTAGCTTTCCTAAAATACCGACAGTTTCAACCGTTGCTTAAGAAATACTGGGGACTTCAGCTTTACTAGAGGCTAAACACGTTCTTTGGCTTAGTGGGCAACTCCTTCCAATTAAAGCTGTGGAATTGCTGGCATAAGACTGAAGGTTCCTGAGAAATGAGTGGCCACCAGCGCTTTTTCCTCAACATATCTAAGACTTCACTTTTTTCATAATTTCATGCTACAGTGACATAAACTGAGTGGAGCAAAAATCCCCTTCTGCAGTGCACAAGTGTCCCCTGCAAGCTGCAAGTATCAAATTTACTGATTGATGGAAAAAAAATGAAACCCTTTGCATCCTTCCAGGTTGCCATTTACATGGCCAGGAAAGAAGAAAGCAGAGGCTTGGCAGAAGTAACATGGAAGATGCTCTTTATTTTTCTCACCTATGAGAATCTTGGAGAATTCTAAACTCTGTCCTTGTTTAATCCAGCACAGAAGCCTATGGTGGGGCAAGCTGGAGGATATTTTGCCTTTTCTGCTGCTTAAGCTGAAGACAAGACTAAAAGTTAAGACAAGAGTGCAAACCCTTGCTAAGACCCCTGCTGGCTACCGCTGCGTCCCACTTAACCTTTATACTACCTAACGCAGATGTTTTCAAATTTGTGTATATTTAAAAGCTTAAATTTGGCATGTACAAAAATGCTCATGCATGAATGTAAACCCCTGTAGGGTCTGTGAAATATGAAAGTGCAGCAGATCATTAAGACTCACATGTACCCATTTGGAAGCTGCCCTCAGAGGGTCTGTTGTTTTGGTTTTTTCCTTTGCTACTGCTCTCCCATTTGTGTGCCTGCAGACCTGAATACTTCAGCTATGTGAAAGTATTCTAGCCCCATGACTATGTTTTCTTCCTTAAAATCACATATTGGCTATTGTCCACTTTTCAAAGCGCTCTGGATTTGATAAATGCAACTTATATTTTATATGGGGGAAATTTAGCAAGATCATCTCCAGGCACACTTTTAAACATCATAAAAAGGTGAGCTTTGTTCTCCTGCAAGTTACTTGTTCTAATGTTTTTTAGCATCCATGAGTCTAAAAGCATTTCATAAATATCCTCCACCGATTGATTCATTAATAATGCTGTAACTTATTATTAATGCTGCCATTGCACAGGAGCAGAAACTAAGACGCAGGTATCTGAAGGAATGGCTGTACTTTGTGGAAAAGTTCAGCATGTGTAATTGGCTTCTGATTTCTAGAAGAACTCGTCTTGCTAAGTGCTCAGTTCTTCTAAAAGAAATCTGTCTGCAAGGGTCAGAAGGAAACTATTTAAACGCCTGACACCTATTAATCTACTCCTCTTTTTGTCGTGTAACTGTGAAATGGGCTTTTTTGAAATAAAACCTCTCATATTTGTAAGATCACATATCTGAAGATTGGTCCTGGTCCTGCCCTCGAAAAGTTGGTCCCACATTACATTTCCTTGTACAAAAAGCAATAAAATATTTATTTTTTTGCCCCCAAATACTTTATTTTAGGGAAATGCAACAAGAAAGAACAAAAGTAAAAATCCCATTTGAGAGAGCACTGCATGTGCGAAGTCACTGTGATAGGCAGCAAAAGGTCTAAGAACAAAAAAAGGACTACCAGGATCGGCACACACAGAGTCTTATAAATGAGCACAGAAAAACAAAGGTAAAGCACTGCATGCTATGGAAGCCGGGTATCATAAAATATTTTTTTAGGAGTCCTTTAATAATATTAAAATCCTGCTTGGTAATAGCTATTGTAATACAAATTTTCCCTCTCCTTAGGTAAAAAATCAATTGCTCAGGACTATTCTTTGTTGCAAATTTTCAAAACTGTAAAAAAATGGAATCTGTTCCCACACTGGAAAATGAACGAAAGTGCTTAATCCATCGGCGTTTGTGCACAAAGTGCATTTGTTGTGCTGCCGAATGTAACACGAGCTGAAGCAAGGAAGGAGATTGAATGCTTTGCAGCCCCTGATGGATTTCAGATTTATTAGACACTGGAATGTTTTTTTTTCCCCCCTTGTCTATAAGATCATGGTGTGTAAGATGATAAAGGGCAGGAATAAAGGGAGCAGACATTGTAGCTGTTAAAATTAAAAGAACCTTTTCTAAATTTTGAAAGTACCAGGGTATTAAAAGACAGCCTAAATGTAAGCATTGCATTATTCAGTATACTTGCCTCCTGGAAAGAAAAACATTTTGCAGCCACTGACAAAGCTACGGACATGTGACTAATACTACTTTTATTTTCCAATATGGAGAAAAACATCATCACAAAGCATCTATGGAATATTTATACTGTAAGATAATACACACATACCTGCAAATTATGAGAGCAAGATGTAATAATTCATCCTTAGTTTCATTACTTATGCACTATGGAGCTTTCAAGATTAAGGATAGATTTGTTATGGCACCACATTCCAGTATATGTTTTCCCTTCCTTAATCCTCTCCTTCGTCTTTGGCACACACATTCTATACAGTAGGAGCAATTTTCTTAGCACCAACACACTCAGACTGTATAAGCTACACAGAGCTGGTATCCTTTTCAAAGGACATATTCATGATCCATTTTATGACGTTAACCAGGCTGAAAAAAATTAGCTCAGGGTGTAGGGATATAATTTCAAATACATTTTTCGGGAAAAGTTTCCTATTCAGAGAAGAGCTCCAAGGTGCAGCATTAATAAAAGGCTGCTTTATTCTACTGTTACAGGATTGTTCTCTTGAGCTGCATGGATGGGAAGCTCAGTGGCCTGCTTGTCGTATTGGTACTTTTGTCACAGTGTCAAAAAGTTCTGTTGGGAAAAGTAATAACATAAGTCTGTAATGAATTGCTTCAATAATCAGAATTCCTATTAAAATGTAAACAACAAAAGTATTCACTGAAAGCAAATGAGTGTCTGATATATAAGCTGAGGAATAAACAAGCTCTGTTCTTCTATTTTTGACTCCATCGTATTTTAAGTGTCTGAAAGTGATGTATGTCTGACAGGGATGACAAGAGACCAAGGCAACAATCTGGGCTAGTATTCCACACACTAGGACTCCAGACTCCTCAAATGTCTGCTGGGGTCTGCTACTGAGTTATTGTGTAATCATGGGTGA
>JAVCKT010034079.1:0-11960 GCA_032273925.1 Rhynchotus rufescens
GAAACTAGTAAAAAAAAAGAAAAAAAGAAAAAAAGAAAAAAAAAAAGAAAAGAAAGAAAGAATCACCCAATGCAATTTCTCTTTCTGCTCCCAATCCCTTTGCTCTGTCTCATTGCTGAAAACACAGACAGGGCGCCGGATCTTATTGCACACATCTCTGCAAGATGCACCAAATACGCTACTGTCCCAGGCCACCCGAGGCTGTGTTAAGCTGATAAACTCTTCGTGGCTCCCCCCATCATCCAGCCCCAGCTGCCTCAACGTACATATGATTTAAGTAACTATAGACAATACCAATCTTTGGGTTTTTTTTCTGCCAGTTGCATTACCTTTCATTTTTCCAGCTCCAGATGCATCTTCCTGTTTGTTACCAATATTGTTAGCAAAAAAATATATAATGAAACAGAGACCTATTACTGATATGTATAATACTTTCTAGCTTTGTGTCAGCTGACAGTGTGGTTTTTATCCTCTCTTTCAGATCATTAATAGCATTGCTAAATAATTTACTAACTAAATCACGTCTGTAAAGTCAAGATCAGACTCTAAGTGCAATATGAAGTTCTTTATATAAAGAAATTTAAATCCTGCCAGTCATTCACTAGCAGCAACTGTGTGTAACATTTAACATTTCTATACCTTCCTATAATTAAATGTTGAAATAATAAATGAAGGAAAAATACCTGAGTTACAAGACAAGGTTAGCATGGCAGCACTCTAGTCTAGTCTAATTTTCCTCTCTTTAATAAAAGAGAGCATACAGATGACATTATTCTGGTACATGCTGCATGGATAATGCTCTAGTGTTGCTGTACCAATAGTGGGAACTTTTGGGGAAAGAGTTGTTCTTTAAGAAAAAACAGCTTTTAAGATGCTGTTCCCTTGCTCCATTTTCCCTCATTCCATGGTTTTAATCTTCACATTGAGGTTTACCATCAACCCTGAACTGCACTAAATATAAATCAATCAATCACTTGGATTTATAGCTCTTGGTGAAGAAACCTTCCATAAACTCAGTATTATCCATATAGACTGCCAAGCAGCCCAAGATAAATTATTCATGAAAGGGTTGATTTCACAGGTATGATATATATATAATTTAACAATTTAACAGATATATCTTGTAGCAGTTGCTGTATAAATAGAGTGAAAAGCTTACAACACACAGCACTTAGAAATGTGAAATAAAGCAATTCTGTTGTAAATGAAAACCCTAACCATCTTGCCATATAAATCATGTCTGCAGTCTCCAGAAACTTCAGCGACAAAATACTTATGACATTTACACTTCATCCGCATGGATTCTGCGCAGGCTTCAGACTTCTCCTGCACTTCTTACTCCCCATTAAGATCCCCTAAACCATACAGGTTTTATTGATTTATAGGATTAAAGGAATAACTTATATGATTCCTTTCTGCATGGGAGAGTAAGGAAGCAAGAAAAAAATATTTCTTTTTAATATTATAAAACAGGTACTATTGCTTGCCTAAAATGTGTGCAAATAACCCTAACCAGTTGCTCAGTCATACAAATAGCATCTCCATGCAAGCGAATTTTACTGTTTGAAAAGCACCGGACACAGTTGCTTCCAGCAGTGCAGTTAAACAGTAAAGTCTCCTTTGAAAAGACACTCCTTGCTGCGGGTAAACGTGGTTCTGCAGCGGGAAGGGTAAAGACCCAAGGAGCAGCGTGCAGCCGCTCAAGGAAGCGGCAGCCTCCAAGAAAAACGCTCAGGAGTGCAGAGTTCTCCTAGGTTCAGACTGGATGATTTTTATAGAAAACGCTTTTAAACCAAATTTTCCTTGCAATAAAAGCAGTACCAGGATGACAGCCTCGGAAAGCGAAATTTCCATCTCAAGGGCTCTTAATCCCCTCTCTGCAGCAGGGCTGCAAACTCGCTTCCAAGTCAAAGCAAGTTTTCACTGCGAGAAGTAACTGGAAAAAGGCACTGTAGGAGCTCTTAGTGTTTCTTTACATTTGCATCGAGCATGCTTAAACCAGGCTTACAAGGATAATGTTTTTTCCCCTCTCCATTCCAACACTGTAGACTGCCCTGCATGTCCCTTCACGGGCCAAACGTTAAGCTGAGCTCTGTATCTCCCACATCATCACTACTACATCTGCAAATGTGTTCATGCTTTCTCCAATACTAGTGCATTCAAACTACCTATAAGTGATAAAACCTACAAAGGAAGAAAAAAATATATATAATCTATATAGATATATAAGGCTCTGCTGATAGCATAGCACAGCAGCTCAGACCCTCTACACGTGGTTTTGTTGCCACTACAAAGTGCTCGTGGATGCACATTAACTTTTGTTAGCAAATACAGTATGGAAAACTTCAGAGGCACAAAAAAGGTATCCAAAAAGCACATTATCAGTGTAAATTCATGTAAGTTTTGAACAGGAAGCAGCCTGTTTCTACAGCATCTTTCACAGCAGCTTTTCCCAAAACTATCAAAGCTTGTAAAAGAATGAGGTCAATAAACTTCCAAGAAGATCCCAGAAAGAAAGGGAGGACATCCCAGCTGTCCTGCTGTGTACAAGCACACGGGCCAGATCTACTGCTTGCATTCCTTTAGTTCATGCATTTCCCACCACCAACTCCTGAGTGTGGCTTTGCTCCCGGATTCCTTGGTCTACCCAAACCCTGCTTAGACATCCTCATCTAATCCTGAATCCGGTCTGCTACTTTGAGGATCTACACCCAACATTGCAGAGTGACTGCTGTACCAGGGGCGTCTTAGCAAAGCAAATCTACTTGCATGCACATCTAATGTGGCCCCAGCACCAATTCCAACTTTTGCTGCTCTGAGCGGTACCAGATCCAGGTCAGAGGCTCTCAACCCACATAGTCATCAGCAGGAGCTTGAAATGCACCACAGCTCCAAGAGTCACAATCTGTTAATGCCTCTATTAGATGGTTGCAGACAAGCAGATTAAATTAGGTAGACAACCAGAAAGGCTACAGGAGGCTTATCACTAAATGCAATTATATCTACTTGGGTAGATATTAAAAAAAAAGAAAGAAAAAGAAAACACTGCCAAGTCTGCAGTTGCTAGTATAGAAATCTGACTTGAATACAAAAATAAAGACCAATAACGATTTGGATAATTAACATCTAGCAGTGCATTTCTCAGATCCTTCATGATGGATCCTTCTCGGTTCCCCGTGACGGTGCAGCGCTCGGCCTCCCCACTCCCAGCACGAGGAAGGGCCCTGCTGCCTCTCATCGAGCCCTTCGCATCCGCTCTTCTCAAACACCTTCGTCCCGTCATTACCAAAGGATGCTCCAAAGGAAGTGCAAGACCAGAGTGTCCAGTTCCCTACAAGAGCCGTGATCTCTAGAGATCCCTTCCAACCTTAACCATACTGTAATTTTCACATAGGAGACCCTGTGGATATAGAAAAATGCAATAAGAAGTATTTATGTTCAGAAACACGCAGTGAAGCATATTTCTGAAGGCTGCAAAGGCGTTCAGCAGCAAATTTAATCATTAGCAGCATGCTACAGTTTTCCCTTTAATATTGAAACAATTTTGCTGTCAATATTTTGTTTTGGCTTTTGATTGTATTAAATGTTGCAATAATAATCTCTGCTTCCAGTAAGTGAGGAAATTAATGAGTCAGAGCCTGGACAAGAGCAGCAAAATGAGGCCAATTGCCACTTCTGCTGCGGATCTGGTTCGCAGTCTGTCTAGGAGCGATCCAGCGCGGTGCTGAGCACATCCAAGTCACAGACCGCGTTTGGTTTTGAGGTTTGCAGAGGTACCCCAAAGTCAGAACATCCTCAACCCAGTACCCCGACAGTGCCACGAGGCGGTAATTAACAACCAAGCCTTGCTATGCCCTGGTACGACACCCAGGCACCCAGCACTAGGTGCTCTAGAGGCATCTGCTCTTCAAAGACTTGTACTCCAGGTGAGGAAAGAAACTGGCTCTACCTTGGGAGCTGGAAACCTCCAGCACCTGGTCTCAGGCCAGCTGTCACCCTCAAGAAGAGGCTTTTCCAGCACACAGACCTGGATCGTCTCAAGTTGGTTTGAAACATCCTGAAGGGCATTAAACTGCTGATCTACCACCAAGCACCAAGCAGGACATGAAGGACCACGGTGGAAGAAGGGCTGCAGCATCGCCCTGCAGAGGGGACGGGCAAGTCCAACCACGTACGAGGCTCACGCTCACGATGCAACCCAGGACAGGTCTGAAAAGCACTGGATAATGCCCTGGAGCTGTCTGGGAAGACTGGAAGCCCCAAAACACAGCACCTCTTGCCATTTACAGCCACTTTCTGGCTCTCAGGCAGCTAGACATCCATAGCAGAAAATAAATAAATAAATAAATAAATGAAATAAAATAAAAAGGGCAACTTGCTTCCTGGGCTGAGAGCAAGAACTTGTGCTTGATCCCACATAACGACTGCTCCGAAGCGAGTGGGTTTGGGGCTGCAAAAAGCTAGCTGGGAATTTCACACAAAGAGAAAAATAACCCCCTATGCCCAAAGAAGTAAGGAGAGCTGAACATAAATCTAACAACAGTTTCTCACGATTAAGAAACAGCCCAGCTCCTATAGAAATTTCAAGCAGATGGATAAATCAAGGAAACACGGCAGGGATGGCTGTCAAACCCTTAGGGGAGGGAAGAGATGCCTGGTTTTTAGGAGCAGGGAGCGACTCAAGGAGGCAGAGGTGGGAAGGGGACAAGGTGCCACACCACGAGGGTTGCCTTGGCAGAGCCTGCCTGCTGCCAGGCGCAGGCAACCAGCAGCATCCATAGGCAAGCAGGAGGCTGGAAACCCTGCCGAGCTCCAGGCTGAGACTTCGCCTCTTCCAAGGGCCTTCCCATCCCAACAACTATGAATTCATACAACTGACCTAAATCTACTGCTTCCATCGGTGACTTGTACAAGCAAGTGACACAGGTGGAAAACATGCACAGGCTGCAAGCAGCAAACTCCCCGCTCCAAAAATGAGGCATAAAAGCAATGACAGTGTTGCAAAGAGCAGGAAACAAAGGTTTCCACATGCTCCCCCATGCACCACCAACACAGGTGAGCACTCTGGGGTGCAAAGAAGAGTCGGTTTTCTAGGGTCTTGCTCGGTTTGCAGCGTCTGCACCACAAGGCAATCGAGGCTGAACACTCCATCTGGAAGGGGACAGCGACCACAGAAGCCACCAGAAGGCAACAGCTTGCAGTCGTTGGTGGGAGCCAGAACTAATCCCTGGAGCACAAGGGAGGGACACCTTCCCTGGGGGTCTGGGCTGGGAGGCACTGCCCGAGCGCTCCCCACTCTATAGGGCAGCTCGGGGACTTGCTCTTTCGGAGGAACTCCAGGAGGAAGCAAATCCCCGAGCAGCCTCCGAGTCTTTCTCTCTCCAGAGCAGCGGGCACAGGCAGTTCCAAGCTCCCAGTCCACCCCAGTGACAGGCCGCGTCCCGCCGCACAGGACAGCGGGGACAGACGGAGCGCGACGGGACGCGGCTCCGCAGCCAGGGCCACCCGCGCCAGCTCTCCTGCTGGGAGGAGATGCACGTGGCTCCGGTTTTGCACGCTGGGGAGCCAGGAGCCAGGCTGCCCCGGGCCAGTTTGGACCATACGAGATGAACAGAAGACGGGGAAAACGGCGTATGAGCTTAGGTCTGCAGCCAGGATAAACTGGAAAATGAGGAGCGACTTTGCGCAGCGCAAGAGGTCTGCAGACGTCAGACAGACAAAACCCTGTCTAGTGGCATCAGTTCTAAACTCTGAGCCCCCACAGACCTCACTGACTCTTTCCTGCCCTTTTCTATACTTCATTTGTGCATGCAAAGCAGGGGAGAAGAGCCAAATCTTCCCAGATGCCACATTTGCCAGAGCCTTTGAAGCTCAGGATTCAATTTACTGTCACCCGGAGAGGGGAAAAAAAAATTTAAAAGAAAAGAAAAGAAAAAGGACAAAGAAAAAGAAAAAAAAGTGAAAGAAACAGGACAAACCAGAATAACCACAGAGAAATGCAGGGAAAGATGGTAGCATAACAACCAGGCAAGCGCAGCCAACAAATGTGGAGCAGATTCCCCGGAGGGCCCTGGCGGCTCCGCGGCTGCCAGGGCTCCCCGGCAGCCCGGGGAGCAGATGGGCTGCCCGGCAGCCCGAGCAGCCCGGCCTGCCCGCCGCGTTCCCAGCGCATCCTCACGGCTGCAGCCTGCAGCACACGGATGGAGGGAACAAGCCCAGCGTGTGCAGCAAAGCGGCTGGCGCTTTTGGGGCTTGTTTGCCTTTTTTATTTATTTATTTATTTCCTTGGGCGGGTGCAGGGAAGGCAGGGGGAGGGAGAGAGGCGGATTTTCCCCAGCACTTGGCCTCGCTTCCATGCGGAGGTGCGTTCCCCTGTAGCAAACCCAACAGCGAGCCGGGAAATACAGTTCCCAAGAGCCACGGGGACAGCAACCATCCGAAGATTTACTTCTGTCAGCTCCAAGTCGAGTCACTGCTGCCGCTGCCAGAGAAACCCAGGCCCAGGCAGAGGCGGAACGCGTGGTGCTGCTGCCGAGACAAGGCACGAGACGGCCTCTCTCCCTAGTTTTTCCATGAAACGCTACGGGTCGATAAGCCAGCCAGCTATGGAGAGGCAGTTCCTAGGAGGGCACGGGCCAGAGGCACTGCAGAGGGGCTGCCTGAGCCCCAGGTGCAGGGGGAGAGGGATGCAACGGGAGCCCCTCGGGGCTCTGACAGCACCCCCGGCACGCACCGCTCCAACACGCTCTCCCCCAGCAGATCCAGGCAGCATCACCTCGGGGAGGCTGCGCGCATTCCAAACCCTTCCCAAAGCAATCGCTCGTCGCACGCAAGGATGCCCTTGTTTGATTACAGATGCTCCTTAAAATAATAATAAAATCACAGACAAAGAAGTGGGTTACTCCCGTGCAAGACCGAGCAGCTCACGCTCCCCGCTGATGCCCGGTGCTCCCTGCAGGAGAGGAGCCGGGGTACACGGGGTACACGAGGTCGCTGACGGCATCGGACGCCCAGGAGCTCTGCAGGAAACTCAGACGCGGGTATCTCCGACCACAAACGTGACACGGGCACACCGTTCAAACTCCTTCGCACCAGAAAGCTAGGAAACAAACCACCTTGCACGAGTTTGCATTTTGCATGCACGAAAAAAGCATTTTCAGCTTTTTACTGAGGTCTCATCCGAGTCCTTTTTATGATGAAATATGGTAAAAAGAAAAAAACACACGAGAAGGAGGGCATTTTCTGCTCGTGACAGATGCAGCAGTCATCCATGCCCATCCACAGCACTTTGGGATACCAATCTCAGTTCACATTTTCTCCAGCCCAGGGCACATCTGACACTGGAGCAAGTCTTAAATATTTTATCTCATTGCTCAAGCTATCCAGCACGTAGGACAGGATTCATGAAGGTCACCGGGTTTAAAACATGCCAACCCCCAGAAGACAAACAGAGCTCCAAGAAATTTCACAGAGGGTAGTTGTGCCAGTGAAGTCAGAGAGAGACAAACAGTGGAGCTTTTTGCTGATACTTTCGGATATTTTCACACTCAGGCCTCAGGTGGAATATCTGCACTTTAGGGGCTCTGGGATGAGGCTGTCAAGCCCCTGTGTGTACAGCTTGAGTGACACCCCACGCTTCCCACCAGAGACAAAAACTCCATCAGGCTTCTCTAAACACAGGGTCTGTCTTAAATGAATGTCATGTTTGCATTGGCTTTTCTCCAGTTCCCCTGGAGCCAGACCAGTTCTCCAGCCTTTCCCTGTAATCCTGATGGGATCACAACCACCAGGCTTTGGATTCCTGCCCTTCCAGCAGCCTGGACCTCCTATACTAACAGTCGTGAGGAAAGTTTCGTCTTTTATTAGACAAGAATTGATGAGAAAAGGTAGAAAAGGTAAATGCACAACTTCATTTTGAAACTTTTCACTTCGCATCTCTCCCGAGCCCCAGACAGACTTCTTGTGCTTATGTATTTTAATAGCTTGACAGGCTATTTAAAAAAAAAATAAATAAATAAAGTCTTAGCTGAAAACTGCTCAGTTTTACCTAGGTTTCTGATTTTTCACGGCCTCAGAGCGCACACGCAGGGTCTACAGGACCATACCATTGCTGCACACGTATGATTTTCCTGCCCGCATGTCCCCCTTGCTTTCTGAACTACCAACTCCCAACGTGACAAGGAGACCACGGTCTGAAAACATTACGTTTCTACATGCAGAAGACGGCAACCCTACCTGGGGCTCCATCAAAGAACGAAGCACAAATTTATCAGATAATTCAAGAAGAGAACCCTATTCTGCATGTCTTAACCTGCGGGGAAAAGAAAACTTCAATCAAAGCTATTAGACACCAGAGAATACACTCTTCAGAGAAGCGTCTGCTCCCATGCAGATTCTCTGGTGTCTAATAGGCATGGAACGCTAGTTGCAGCTTGTCCTGCAAAGTTGGGGCATTCATAATAGCACCATCCGATGTGGAGTCTCTGATGCCTAATAAGGAGTGGTGCTCCCTCTGAAGGCTTTTTTTAATTTAGTTTGAAAGCCAGCAAGCCACAAGATACACATCTATTGGAAATCACACTGCATTCGTCCCAGGGGTCACTAACTGTCTTGCTCGCTTGCTTCCTCCACTGTTTACTACAGCAAAACCATGTAATTTTTGCAGCGAGGTTTATGAAAGTCATCAGACGAGCAAACTATTTGCTACCCATTTAACCAGGGAACCCCTGACAAAGCCAGGAGGAGGAAGTACTCCTGGGGTCGTAAATGCCTTCATCATATCGGAAACAAACTGGTGCTTTCGAACCATGTCTCAGTTGCTGAAGTTGAAAAGCAATATCAGGACTAAAGGTAGACTAAGTACCACTAATCTAATGTCAAAATACCTCTTTTTCCAGCGATATAAAGGTGACTCTAGAGGAGCTGAAGCAGAATAATCCTTCTCAGGGATGAAGAGATGCAGCTCTACCCTTGAGATGACTATCACTGCTACTGTCATGACACTGAACCAAGAGACACGAGAGGGAGAGCGATTCCTGTTCTACAAGAGCAAGCACAAATGCACACATCTAACACACCTGGTCTGGCACCTAGATTCCAAGCTCAGGGGCTGTCATCTCATTTTCCAGCCGTCCCATTGCTCGCTTCACCCTACCAAAGCCCCCATGCTTCTCCACGCAGCTCCATCACCATCCAGGGACTGCAGGTGGACGCTCCTCCTGCCTCAAAAGCTTTCCTTCCCATCCAGCGTCACAACCATTAAAATCCCCCTGCTTCTCACTGCAGCGTTATTCACAGACCTATCAAAGGAAATATGCCAAATAAATACCTACAAGTCAAGGGGACATAGACAGGCACATCAGAAAAGCACATGGAAGGAAATAAATAAACAGAAGCATTTGCACCAGTGCTATTCAGGCTGAATTTAGTTTGCCATACCAAGAGTGTCGCGTGCACAAAAGAAAACAAGTCTTCCTAATGCACAGAGTATAAATAACTTGCCATTAGCAGCATGCTTCATCACCACCAAAGCCTTCTGCAAAGAGCTAAACACAGGCTTCCTTCAGCAAGCCCAGGGCACGTGGGGAGCTCGAGGCTGCAGCTCCTGGATCCCCTGCATCCTTGGCGAGAGGAAAAGGCCACATCCCTGCTCTTGGGTCACACGGAGTGCGACCAAGCCCAGCAGCACCCAACGGGACGGACTGCAATTCAAATCCACATGCATCTCTCCAGAAAATTGCATGTGTGCACCCATAACACTTCCATAAAGTGATAATTCATGACAGACTTGTCATGAATATTCCAAATAATACTCGTCTTTAAAAAAAAAAAAAATCAGCCTATGTCAGCAAAGGGCAACGTTTTGAAAGACTCGGAATAGTTGTGAGGCATCTGTGAGAGGAAGGCACAGAAACCTGAATTAATGACAGCGGAAATGCTGCACTTTATTTCACATACACTGACATCAACTCTGCTCTTCAGAAATGCCCAGAAAGGCAGAACTGGGAGCCTGGCCAGTCAGCAGGACCATGCTCAGCTTGATGCGAAGGTGACCACAGCAGCACAACATCCAACCCCACCAAAGCAGGGAGGTTGACTTATTGAACGAGATTTGACCAAGCAGGGCACGCAGAGCTCTCCTCTGCAGCAGCTTCTTGCTCATTCCCAAGTTTTATGTGGGCAGGTGATTTTAAGGGCATGAGGGTCACCCAGGAGGACCATGGCCTCTTCCAGGCATCCCTTGGATCACGATGCCAATCCAAAAGGCCAAACTGGGAAGCCTACCTCCCATCTATCATGAGTTTATCTTTTCATTTCAGCTTTCGCCAGTTCAACCAGGCAAAAGTGAAAGGTTGAAAGGTTGCCAAAGAAATGTAAGGCCAAGAGAAAAAAAAAAAAAAAAAAAAAAAAAAAGCAACTCAAGGTTGGGGATGGGGGGGCGGGCAGAGAAATATGGGACAATATGGGAAATATTTGGAGGAGGAGGGAAGGAAAAAAAAGCACACACAAAAAAAGTTAATATGAAACACAGAGTGCCTCCAAACCTGAATTTCCACAAAATCTCAAGCCTGCTTTAAAATCTAAGAGGACCTCACCAAGCTTCGCATGACACCAGCATTATCCTTCCTCACCCTTGTCTTTCCCTGCTTGCAATTGTTGATTTTCCCCCACCCTCATTCTTACAGAGTAATTGAAAGGATGCTAAGACTTTGGCTGTAACCACAGCAGAGAAATGATGCATTCTGAAATCAGAATAAAAAAGGAGAAAAAGAAAAGAGCAGGCTCCAATTTTCTCACTATTCATGTCAGGTGAGATGAGTCAGTCATGCCATAAGAGTCTTTTAAGGATTCAGAAAAATACAAAGCAGGCATAAAAGGCTGTTAAAAGGAGAGATTTGCAATTAACAGTGTTACTGTATTGCTAATGTGCAACTCTGCCCAAACCACTGGGGATTTTAAATCATATTCACAAATATAATATTCTATTTTAAGGACAGCATCGAGCTCCTTAAGGGTAGCAGAGAAATCTGCCTGAGAAGACATAACAAAACCTTCAGATGCCCGAGCCAGATGGAGCCGCTTTGCCCTGATCAATCACAGCCTGTTATTATCCTTAAATGACCCCCCAAATAAAAATGGTGGAAAATAAAGTGGAAAATAAACACGAATTGGGTGATAACCACTCAGCTCTCAGTTTTAACATCCTTCCCCCAGAATCAGTGTTTTTGGAAGGAACAGCGCACGTTACCAATAGCAACTGAAACAAGTCCCATCAGCTTCAGAGGCTGATTGTTCTATACTGAATTGATATGACATAATGATAATCATTCCCAAAATTAAAATCACTATTTCGGCAGTTGCTACATGCTGCTCGCTGTCTCAAATCACTGCTGCTCACGGGGAGGGACTGACCCCGTAATGCACCATCTGCACAAGAGCTGGCTCTTGCTAACATCCTCCTTTCTGCACCGCAACCCTGCTCTTTGTCTGCTTGTTTTAAGGCCAGGATGGGGCTCCATTTCATCCCTTCTGCTACAAACTGGGTGCCACTCAGCACCTTTATTTATTTATTTGGTCTCAACCTTGAATCCCTGCCCTTACTATAATGCATCTAATCCAAAAATACAGAACTGAGAGGCTGTGCAAAGACACAGCTGTAAATAGCATTTAGATATCTAGCAAGACAGAGGCATTAAAGAAAAACAGGTGCTGTCTGTAACCATGGATCTCACC
The DNA here is from genome assembly GCA_032273925.1 of Rhynchotus rufescens. Taxonomy (NCBI): domain Eukaryota; kingdom Metazoa; phylum Chordata; class Aves; order Tinamiformes; family Tinamidae; genus Rhynchotus; species Rhynchotus rufescens. The sequence continues at coordinate 11,734 of JAVCKT010034079.1, forward strand.
AGCAAGCATCCCTGGTTTTCTTTTCACAGTCACAGACTCATCCCAGGAGTCTCTCCTTTTATTTATATATATATATATATATATATATATATATAAGCGTGTGTGTGTGTATATATATGCATATATGTGCATGTGTGCACACAGATGCCCACGTGTGTGTTATTACATCATCTACTGCATAACCTGCAACTCAAATCTAGCTTGGCAATTTCCCAATCAGACTTCTC
>JAVCKT010034080.1:0-16778 GCA_032273925.1 Rhynchotus rufescens
CCTTTTATTTTAATTTTAAAAAAAAAAAAAAAAAAAAAAAAAACAGTAGTGCATCAAGTTAAAGTAACATGTATAAATAAAGAATTTCTGCACACAAAGGGTACTACACTGTGGGACTTCTTTGCCATGGGATGTTGTGATTACTAAATCTATGTATAGTTCAAAAACTACCCGATAGCATCTAAGAAAAATCCATCAGGCACTATAATGTCTAAAGTCTAGTTCAGGAGTCTGCTGGAGGTTGGATGAATATTTATGGAAAGTTTGGTTATAAGATTTTGTTATTTTAATTTTTGTTTTAGTCTACTGCTAGAGAAAGGCTAGGTAGCTGTTTAAGAAGAGGGATGGTGATAGAGAGAGTCTGAGCATTAAGTCACTTGGTTTTGAGTCCTGTTCTGTCTCCTTTTGCAATGAGTAACAGCAGGTTCAAGTCAAATGAAAGGATTCCTATAATGAAGTCCCTCTTTCTTTTGTTTTAGTTGGCTGTTTTTGGAGACAGGTGAATCTTTCAATTTACTGGATAGGAGATGCTTTGTTGTCTGAGTCTCAGGTCTAGTCTACTGAATAGGTCAAGTATAGGCTTTGTTTTGCAATGTCTATAAAGGCTTTAAAAGGTTCAGCACTGCCTGAAAATATCTACAAGAATAAAATGATAATTCATAGGTTAAAAATTAGTCTGTGGATAATATTGGTCCATAATATAAGAGCAATGGAAGGTTGTAAATTAATATTTAGGGCACATCCTTCAAAAGTGGAGAATACTAAATGTGATTTACCTAGCTAGTAATGCTGTTGGCTCTGTGGATAATATTCATCATTATCACTTATTATAGCTATCTCAAGATGAATGTCACAGGCTGACACCAATCATTTGGTTCCTGAGGTGAATATGATCACACACTTCTCGTAAATAGTACTCATTCATGTCTCCAGCTTTCTTACTTTTCATCATCTCTCTGCTACAAGTACTGGGCACATACTTTCATATCACGTGCCACACTGCAGAACTTTCTAGTTGTTTTTAAGTACTTTTTCATCCTTGGCAGCTCTTTTATCTATGGAGTACTCCCTGTAACTTTCGACAATCCAGTCATCGCTATCTTTTCAAACCAAAATTGTCTATTCCCGCCATCCAAGAGCCTGTTCAGCCTTCCTTATAGCTCCACACTCTTCCATTTCCTGCATTTGGCCATGCCAAAAGTTACAAAATGGGAAAAAAAAAAAGCCATGCTGTGCAATAAGCTTTTAAATAAGCACACACATGCATGTGCATGCACACACACGTATATATGTATATGAGTATATAGTTTTATTACTACAGATTGGAGAGGGAGGCAGACAATTTTGCTGTCTTTTTGAGACATTGAGGCACATGGACAAGCCACTAGCTGCCCAGTGTGAAGTCTGGTCTCTCCTATGGATTTATTTAGCTAATGAGAGTCCTCACTGCACCCAGCTGGCACAGATGGAGCTGGTATGTTGCTGTCTGCACTTCTGAGAATTGCTTTAGATTTGTGTAAGGCCTTTAGCATAGGCACTTATTTTAGGAATATGTTGGAATGGCCCAAAGCCCAAGAGTAGAGTCATCCAGCACTGCTGTGTTGCGGATGAACAATATCAGAATGCTGCATTTACACATGTGCAGAATCCATGGCAAACAAGCTCTGCAGTGCTGGGGATGCAGATCCAGCTCAAGAGGGTGACATCTACAAGGTGTGACAATATAGCTACTGAAGATCATATTCAAGAAACTTGCTTGAGGCAAATGGAAATGGTGAAAGAGTAATTTGTATAATTTTTTGTTTCTTAATTATGGGTTGCCAGGCTGTTTTCATAGTTCACTGAAGCACTTTTCAACTAAATAGCATCATTGGTAGTACTAGTTCATTAATACCATCAAAGAGAGGGCTATTTTTTGTTGGTTTGAACTCCTCTTAGTCAGAAGAACTGAAAGAAAAATGGTTTTGATTTCTACACTTCCCTTTGCTTATAAGAAGTTTCATTTCTAGTATTTATAATGACACACCGAAAACCTTTGAATTTACCACAGGTTCACTAGCTGTGGTAACGGTGTAGGAAATACAAAGACTTTGGTAGAAATGATTAAGTGGAAATTATGTCTTGATATCAAACTATAATGAATTGAACAAAATATCCATTTTAGATCTTATGGGATACTAGAAACATTGTGGCTCCTGTTCATGAGAAAGGAATATGAGGATTTCATAACTATGTTGTGAGAGGAGTCTGTGCATTTAGAAGTTTTAAAGTGAGTATATATTTGTGTGGGTCTGCTGTGTGTCAACAGCCATTTCAGTTTTTGTTTGTTTTCCAGAGCTAATCCAGTGTTCTTGTTTAAGCCAGGTTTTAATGGTGGTGCCTTGTATTTTTTTTTAAAGCACCTTTCTTGTACTTGTTGAGAAAGCATACCTAGACTAAGCAGGGTATTTTGCTTTGTACAATTTTCAGTACTTAAGGCGAGAGCTCTTCTAATTTCATGTCCTTTTCCTAATGAGATTTCAGTTCCAGACATGCATCAAAGTCAGCATGCCTAACACTTAAATTGGATGCTTCCAACTTCAGGTGTTGCTTCCTTATTTTACTGTAAAAGGAAAATTCCATTGTCTTTTCATTAGACTAGAGTTTTAAAAGTCTGTTTGATTTCAGCAGAAGTTCGTAAGGGGCTGTCTACAATTACTGTAAGCCACAGGTGTGAAACCTTTTATTTTTAATGGGGATCTCTGTTGCCCATCTGTGGGTGAATATTAGTCAATCACACGCCAACACGGTGAACTTGTAACGTGGTTTAGTCGACTCTTGCAGAGCTGCAATAGCTCTGGGAAGGGGGAATGCATTTCTCTCCGTCCCCCAAGGGAGCTTGCTGCTGCTCCTCATCAGTCCTCACAAACTGCCAAAGCCCGAGTCTGCCTTGCCCTCCTTATGCCTAATGTGCTCTCTCTATAACCTCGGGGGATTTCACCAAGCTTTTATAACTGGCAGCGTGGCATGGCAAGGGAGGAAGGCAAGGGGAGAAAAAAGATATTAAAGCTTCTTGCTAGGACACCAGGACCATCCCTCATCATCAGAAATGTCCTTGTGAAGCGGTGATCCTTCCAGCAGCCCTTCAAAAGTCTTACTTTGCCACTAAATGGAAAACAACAATTATGCTCTGATGGATGTTCAGGATTACAGTATTTCTTATTCTTGCTTTTTGTAGTTTCAGATAAATGTCTCTCTTGTTTCCTGCTGCCTTACTGCTCTCAGACAGTACATTCACATGAGTAAAGAAGTCCTTATGAATGCTTACAGGTCTCCTAGACTATCTGTTTGTGTTATGTCTCTTTCTACTACCATGAAAAGCCAATATTTCATCTACATCTCTTTTCTCTGAAGCTCCAATCTCTTTCATGCCTGCTCATCTCTCCTTTCCCTGAATTTAAAATTTGGGGTGTTATTTTTTCAGCTTGTTTATTTACCTGTAACCCTTCTGCCTTATTTTACAGCTTTTTCCTTTGAAAACCACAATTGATGCTCTATTGCTCTATTTTGCAACTAATAACCTTCTTGGAAAAAGTAACATAGGATACAGTGAGACTTTCCTCATAGAGACCAGTTACTACAGCTGCAGCTATGTATGCACCCACAATTTTCTGTTTGTCATACCATCCTATTCTTTTGACATTTCTCTCTCTACACAGAGTCTAAAAAAAAAGTAGAGTCTAAATTAAAATAAAGATGTGGATATTTGGATACTCTGAGTTTAGTTTAAATGCCCTGGACATATTTTTGAGTGACTAGCCTAAAATCAGAGTTTGGAACTCTGTGACACAGTTATTGATTGCTCCTTAGCTGCCTGATACCTAAACTGGTATTGACAGCTGTAAGTGGGGGTCTCTAAATTCCTTATTGAATGCATGGGAAGAGTCAGGGTCTCATAATCACATCTACAGTGAAAACTCCGCTGAATGGGAAAGCAAGGCTCTGGGAAGTATAGGAGAGGGGAGTGAGTGATACAGATATCCAAAGGATCTGGACTCCTCCCGGACTAGACAGGAAAATCTTGTCTTTAAAATGATGCACTTGTAATTAGGATATGCATCCCCAATAGGAGAGACATGATTTCAAACCCACTCTTTCCTTCAAGGAACTTACTGGTCTGTAGCAGGACCAGTCCTTACCAGACTCTCCCAGCAATTATTCCTTTAATCCTGCACTCCCAGCACTTAATCCTGCACAAGATTTTCTCATGTGTAAACACCTTCTTGGCCTTAAAAATCATTGTATAGTGAAAATAATATAATTCCACAATACTTGAGGCTGTTTTTTTCTTACATATTTACATCTTATGATAGATGTTTGAACATAGAAAAAATGGAAAAAAATATGTACTAATACAGAATTAAACCCACTGTGAGAGTAGGGCAAGGCTTTAAATTATGCAAATGTTTAGTTTGGAGAAACAAGCAGAATTGTTTGTAGTCAGAGAAATAGGATTTGCAGGTATGGAGTGTTGCAGTAGGGTGTCAGGAAAGAAACAAGTGAATATGCACTCTAACAATGTTCTTCAAACACGAGATAGTTTTAAGTATTGTAGTGATCTTTTAATTTTGGATTTGATGTTTATGATTCTTTTCATTCACCAATTTTTCACTAGCATAACCAGGTTGCTTTTTGTGGATAGCTCCTGATTTATATTACTGATGGAGAGAAGAGTCCTTTTGTACACCAATTTTTCATGCTATTTTTCAGTCTCTTGTTATTGCCATTTATTACATGTGGTATACTGAGACTTTTATTTCAGTAATCTTTTAATTTCTTCCTTTTTCCCTTACTTACAAATTTATTAGTAGATGTCTAAATTTGTTCAGAGACAGTGACAGAATAGCCAAAAGGCTTCATTTCCTTCAGTTTCCTTTTCCCACAAATAAGTTAGAAATACAAGCAAAGAATGAGTGAGAATAAAATGTTAAGAGAAACATATAGATGGATCTCTGTAATGGCCTCTGAATAGCTCCAAGATAATGGAGCTATTAGATTCACGTCGGATCATGCTTTCTGATGAGTAGTCAGAACAGTCTTTCTACTGTCATGAGATCATATATGAGGAAACAACATTTTTTTTAAAACTATTTTTAAGTGGCCTTATTTACATAACTATATTGTGCCTTGTCAGAGGTAGAGCTGTTGAGAACTCTTTAATGTTATATTTTAAAAGGTCTATGTTTTTGCCTGGATTTATTTTTCTTCTTGACTTGTAAGCAGCACCCATTTTCTCTTTGTATTACAGATCCTTTTTGCTTAATCTATTGACTTCTGTATCAGAATCAACACAGCTTTTAATGTAACTGGTTAGCCTGTCATTAGGGACCTGATGGAAGCCTTCCTCAAATTGTAAATAAATTATACTTTTTGTACAGCCATTATCGTCTTTCTCTGGGGGTTTCAATGGCTCCAAGCTTTTGTGGTATAGACCATATCCCTTTAGGCAAGATATCCCTTCAGGATATTTCCCTTCAGGCATGATATGCTGGTTGTAGTCATTACAATATTACTTTGATTATTCTCCAAATTACTCCTCATTACTGTGCATTTTATTTGCTTTTCACATTACAGATGTAAACTTGCGTCTGCTGTATTTTGTGTCAGCCTTGACCTCAGCTCTTCGATATACCACTTCTCTCAGTTATTTTTGATGAATTAAAAACAAGTCCTTCATGCTTCTAACTATGTATGCTAAGTTTAAAAATATAGATAGATCAGAACTTGGTTTGTTGTTCAATTTAGGATTTTTAAATAATTACCTAGACCCAATAGAGTATTAAGACACATTTCAAAAGTTCCAAAAGGAAGCATCAGTGAATGGGTCTTGTTCAGGGGGCCCTGATTATCAATTGTCCTGCACCCTCCCAGAGCAAGAAATGAATTCCAGGGATGAAAGGCCTACCCTGAGAATTTCCTGTCCACATGCCTTGTCATTTGTATTTAGGGACTCCAGTGTTGCGGTTGACCTCAGTGATAGTGGTAGACCGCAAGGAGAGAAGTAGGTTGCTTAATTTCAGTGATTCAAAACCTTGCTGATGCTTAGCAAGTTCTCTGTTAAGATTCCCACTGGGTTACAGATTTCATGGACATGAATGCTCTTGTCTGTTACATCATATCCTATGGGAGCTCATGAGCATTTATTATGGAGAGAAAAATTTGTACGACAGCCTCTTGAGATAACTTGTTCTGAAAGTGCTTGCCACATAATGACTTCATTTTTAACATACTGAAAAAATACTTTCTAGTACATACACATAACAGATAAAATAAATTTGTCAGTACCAATCTGTAATCATTTCACTGATTTTAACATAACTGCTGAAGATTTGCAGAAATTTGAGTCTTTTTTAAAAAAGCTCTTCTTTCTTCAGTGCCTAAAACAGCCTGAAGATAATTTATGAGTGTCAAGTGTTCCTCTTGTCATCACTTTTCATAAGATCATAGGTTAATATTCATTTCCAGCAATGTTTTTCACTATATAATGTAGCTTAACTTCTATTTCCAGGGAAGGACATTATCCTTGTATCTGAATTTGTCCTCTAAAGAGGTCGTGAAACTATCCTGTCTGGTAAGGTCCCTCATCCCTTTGTGGTGTGAATTTTTACAAAATTCCCTGGAAATACCTTTTTTTTTTTTTTTTTTTTTTCTCATTAATAATTCCTGTTCACTTTTTCTTTTTTTTTTTTTCTCTGTTAGATGGGTGTTAGTCATATATTATTAGGAGACTTGGTCCCAAGTATAACTTGGAACACTATTCTAAACCAGATATACTACTTACTTTGCATCATAGTCAGACTGTTCAACTCATAATATCTTTATAATAAGAGCTAATTATTGAGATACAGTTTTCTTTCCTTCTGTATGGGGAATCCGTGAAGAACAGGCTGGACTTCTAATGGTGGTCATGAAAGCTGATTCCAAATGTCCATGAGGTAAGACCACAGTTCCTCATAAATGATTTTACTGTCTCATGAGTTCCTCCCCTAAGTAAAGCTGGAAGCTGAGAGAGACAAAGCTATGCTTTGGACATAACAGAGACTTCTTTCTGGTCCACCTTTCTTTTGAGCTTTCTCTCCGTGGCCTCTGGTAAGACAGAATGCCATTCCTGAAACATTGTGACTTGGAAGAATTTTGCTCTGCAAGTACCAGCACTGCTTGAACAAGAGGTCTAAGTAAGAATATATAAAGCATCGTGCCAAGAAACTCAGTGTTCAAAAGATTCTTCTCCAACAGGCACTCTTTAAAGCTTCCTTTGTTTTTCAGTTTGATCTAAGATCGGATAGTTTATTAATACCATAAACTTTGCTGATTCCCAAGTGTTGGGGAGTGTCTATTTCTTTTCTCGCTAATTTGTCTAGTTGGCAAGAGCCTTCTACTTGGTGAGGGCACTATGCACAGGCAACCTCAGTTACCGTTTCCTGATAGAGATGGTAACTGTCGTCACTGACTAGTATGAACTAGAAGAGTTCCTGTTTAACAATCAGAGAATTACTCAATGTTGATGTTCTATATGACTGTTAGGAACCTAGTAACATTTTATATTTATTGCATTTTAAGATCCATATAGTGCAATATACACAACTTTCTGTTTTCTAGGAGCTAAAAGTTAATAGCTAAATATCACTTAAAAAAAAATGTTTTTTCAGTTACTGCAATTTTAGTTTGTATATTTGTATTCTTTTTCTTTCAGCGTGATCTTCCATCATGTCAGCTCTAATTTGCATTTAGAAATATATCATTTTGTCTCATTATTTTTTTGGCTAACTTCAAGTGGTGTTTCAATCATCATCTGAAATGAGAGCTGTTAGTTATGCTTCAGAATTAGTATATAAAATCCTATCTTTCCCCAGTTCTTTCTCATGTGTGCATGTGCTGTCAGATTAGAAAGTAATTTGAGATTAGTTGAGCATGGTCAGGTTGATTAACAACCAACAATTAAACCATTTCCCAGCGAGAGACCTTAATACTTTTTAATTCTTGCTAGTGGGTTCTATGGATGTAGTACCTATTACGTAGGCTGCCGACAGGGAGGTGGGGACCAGTTTTAGCTGTACTTTGTCAAACTTTGCACTGGAACAGCATGGACAGTATATCTGGTGGGGGGGGGAAAAAAAAAGCATATGACTCTGTCTACAGAATCTTTTATGAAAGAATTTAGGTAGTATATATCAAAATAATAAGATATGATTACTCATATTAGGGGAAATTTTATGCTACAATGGTAAATTTGTACAGGAAATCTAAATCTTTTTGTTTGCTTGAAAGCCAATTGCACAGGTTTACTCATGTGTATGTTCTACACCATTATGTCAAATCTTGAGCACTGAAGTGAACCTTTTGTGCAATGTAAACTAACCAAGGTAATAGCACAATTGTCAAGCGGTATAGGGAAGCACACATCACAAAAACCTAATGTTAAAAGAATTAGAGTAAGCACTGCAAATATGACCGTATATGCTATGCCATTAATGAATTGTTTAGAGCAGGGAAGGGGAATGTGGGAAGGCAGTCTAACATTCTGCTTATATTCTGTTTGAGGCTTGCTCTCACTGTAAATGTGATGGGGAATTCATTGTTAAAATGTTGTCTTTTCCTATCTGAGATTGTGTGAGTGAGCAACTGTTTATCAAGCCCTCGCTGCCTTTTGAGTAGAACCGGAATCAAGCACTGAGCTATTTAGATGTATTCTACATTTTCTAATTTGTCCAGTTACAGTTCAAAGCCTGCTAGATTTGAGGCACAGAGATAAAAGTCCTCCGTCGTGCAGCGATGCCAGCGCTGTGGCAGCCCTGCAAACTTTCCCCGTCTGATCTGTCCGCCTCTGGAGAGCGCGATTCTCAGCAGCTGATAAAGTGCTCCACGCTGAAACCAAAATTATGGGTCCTAATGAACCTCAGAAATGCTGCTGCCTTTGAAATGTGACTCCCTGTCCGGCGAGAGGTGCGCTCTTTTCGTGATATTGAACACCTGCTAGATGATAATGACCTTCAATAGTTACAGCTTGGGGCTAGATTTGAGCCTGATACTAAGAGGTGAAAAGCTTTCAAACTCAGTACCAGTCCCTTGAGCCATTTAGTCCTCCTGGTGACTTACTCCTTGGTAAACATAAATCCCTTTTGTCCTCATCATGCTTGCTGCTCTGCTGCAGGTTTTGTACAGGCTTTGTATCATATATTTATGGTAGCTTTTTGGTGGATTTGAAACCTATTGTGTTCTCATTCACACCATGTGAAATATATATATACTATATATATGACATAAATAACTGTTAGCGTGAGGAATTATTTCAAAGTCCACCCATATCAGATAACTTCAGCTTCCTGGATTTTGACTCTTCTGTGGAAAAACTTGGGGCATTTGCACATTTCATTACTCCTCATTTTCAACCCACTATCAAAGCTCAGTGGTATGGCATTTTTTTCTCAGAAACCTTACTAGCTAGATTAAACTCAGCTTTATTGCCAAATTTGTGTATGGAAGTGCACTTTTAAAGCAATATCTGAAGAGTGGAGTAACTTAAGATCATCTCTTATTTTTATTAGCCACTTGGACTTTCCCATTCACATATATGAAATATTCTGCCAGAGTTTCCTTTTTCCCCCCTTCTTGTAACTTCTGTCTTTCTGTTGATTGAGTAGGTCAGTAATGTAAACTGATAAACTGCAGAGAAGCATGATGTGGACATGAAGACTTTCATCAGCCTCATCAGCTGAGAATGGCCTCAAGTGAAGAGCATGTACACCTACGTGCTTGTATGTATTTGGTTTATATTGAATATTTGTTAAACATTTTCATGATAATTGCATTCTGTGTTCCAACTTCAAACATAGAATGAAACCACAGGAAAAGGAAACTGTAGATTCATAGCTAAAGCTGTCTATCCAGAACAAGTTTAAAGCAATGTTTGTATAGAAAAATATATATCATTGTCTTGTTTTGATTTTTTTTTAACCACTGTCTGGTTATTACTATATTTATACTATATTTGTCTCTGTACATTTACTCAGTCTCCTGTTCCAAATATGTTAATTCAGATCCATTCAAACATAGTTCGACTTGAAATATATTTACAACATACTATAAAGAGCAGATCTCAGTAGATTTGCAAACATTATCAAACTAAGAATATAAAGAATGAAACCTTGTGTGCCTTTGTTGTTGTACTTTAATTCTGTTAATCGCCCTAGGTAAAGATTAGCTGCTGTTGTCAATTTAATTCAGCTTCAAACAAAGCAACAAGGTCACTTTTTTTTTCTTTTTTTTTTCCTTTTTTTTTTTTTTTTTTAAACAAACAGGATTGAGTTGTCATGTAGTTCTAATAGGCAGCACAGGGAATCATTAGTCCACCTCAGCTCCCTGACTGATGGGCATTTCTCTTCAGTCATCTGACTGAGCACTAGTGGCCCAGTACTATTGACACCATGTCAGAGCCGAGAGAAGATGCCTTAATCGGCTCAGACACTCTCTGCATTGATTTGACAAGTTGCTGTAATGACCTTCTTGTTTTTCTGAAGGATTACTGTTTACCCAGGGAGGTGCTGCTGAGTGCATGTACTGCATTGTCATGGAAACTATTATTGTTGCATCTCGATCCCATTAATGCTGCGGTGTGCGGGACTGATAGGAGACGCTGAATATTTCAGGGAAGTGCAGTCCACCTGCATAATACTAATCGCTGGCAATTAATTGGGCTTACAAAATTTGCAACTAGTTCTGCCGAGCTTGGCTAACAGGAATTAAAGTCTGCTTAGGGTGTTGCCCCTCAGCTTTGTAGGGGTATTGAATGTAGCTCTGGTGGTTTTTTTTTTCATTTGAAGGGGGAAAATGCTGCTAGTTTTTGTTTCTTTTCTCATGTTTTGCTCTTTGACTTAGGTAACTTGTCAGGAATTTATGAAATTTGTGGTTGAAGAAGGTAACATTTGAACATTTGAAGAAGGTTACATTTGAAACATACAAGTACATCAAGAAAAAATAGTGTGTATATATTTATATGTGTGTGTATATATGTATGTATTTGATGATGTATGGAACATTTTCTGGATCATCTTTGAAGGATATCAGCCTCTAATTAATGTTACATTATTTTTTCCTACTTCCTTGTAGCTTTAGGATCACTTGCTCCTTCAGCAAGTGAAAGAGATCCCTCCTTCAGTTTTAGGTTCTCTCTCTTTTTTTAGCTTAACCATTTTTTCCTCAGCCATTTCATTATTTCTTTTGGTCTCAAAGTGTGTGGTGGTTTGATCTTTACCATCTCTAGTTTCTTAGAAATCACCACATTGCTTTCCTTCAGCCTGTTCCCATGGTCTTACAAGTGATTTAGACAAAAAGAGAGACACCAATACAAAGGAAATAATTCTGCCATCCTAGTCTATAAGATAATAAGATATGAGAGCTGATTTCTTGGAGGACAAAAAAAAAAGGCAGTATAGCAGGCTCTCTTGCAGACTAGATGTAATGATTAAGCAGCAACAGAAGTGGTTGTTCTGACAAATTTAAGCAATTTCCTGTACATTGATTTTTGATGAAAAGAAAAGAAAATCCTCAAAGTTTTTTACTTGAAAAATTGTCTTTCATACATGGCTTAGTAATTGGGAAATATTGTTGGAAAACATGTCAATAGATGATGTGCTCTTAGCCAGTGGCCATGAACTGTGAATGGAAGAATGATGCTATAGAATTGGCACTTTAGGAAAAAAGGGGGTTTGCTTGAGAATTAAGAATTATTTCAGTTTTATCCTCCACTCTTCATCTAACATATTTCAAGAATACTCAGGCTAGAACCTGTTAAGTTGTCTGTCTTGACGAGACAGTGAAATCAGTGTCTAAGTAGAGCAATACCCACCATTTCTCTACATTCAATCCAATATATAACCATTCAGCCATGAGCTAATAGTTTGGGTATTGACAGATGTGTCTTATTGACTTTCTTGTTTAATGTAATGAATAATGAAATGCCTTTCAAGATATCTGAGGAAGTACTGAGTAATATTTCCTCTACCATGCCATCAGTTTTGATCTGACCACGAAGTCTTTGGTACTTCTAAGCTTTTCTTTATGAGATATTGTCTTATAGTTTCTGAGCATTTAATTGCATGGTACAGTGATTTGAATGCTCTTAGAGGGTTTCTGCTTTGAGAAAAGCTTGCAAAATTCATGTTTTCTTGAAAGATGTGTATCTAACTACACAAGGTTTTATCCAGTGGTGTAATCTGGAGCCATGAATGAAAATCTCCAAGAGATTAACTTGTAGTGCTGAGGTGCAAGTATGGTTGCACTTGCATTTGTGTTTTTTTACGGAGATGAATAAGTAAATCATAAGTATGGATTGGCCCCAAATACTTGGAGCAGTTAGTGAAAGCTGGGAGTTGGTTTCTTGTGCTCGCATATATAGCTATTTCTCTGGGATCTCTGTGGTCATTTTTAATGTGGGAAATATTCCCTTTATGTTAAGGAAATATTTTGGTTTAGGATCTTCTGTTTAGTTGGGCCAAGATATGTTTATGAGGTGAGTTTTGGCTTGGAAAATATTTGTTTTGGTGATTTTGAGCTTTTGTTTGCTTTGTTCTCCATTGGTCCAAGGAAGTTTAGGGATAGCAGTAGTTTAACATTACTTAGTAAGTACATACAGCAAGTATGTTCTGAAATTATTCATGGCCTGAGACTCTTAGGAAGTGTCTTGTGCCTTTCTCTGGATCTTTCATGTCTAGACTGTATTTATTACCATGAGGCAGAAGAAATGATCTGATTGGCACAAAAAAAGTGTTATTTTTGTTTTCTTGTTTTTAGCATTCAGCCCAATATATGGACAGCTGTTTGTTGCAATCCCATGGAAAACAGAATCCAGGAATTCTGCCTTTCTCCTTGCCTGTTCCAAATGAACTTGTCCTTCTCTAATACCACATACGCTTACTTTTCTACTAAAAATATGTGCTTAAGTCATCCACAAAAAATAACTAAGCATATATAAATTAAATACTAGTATTCTATTTTTTAATCCTATAGGATTTAATCTCAAACAATTATAAACATATTTATGTGCAAGAAGTATACAGGCTTTATGTACTAAATAAAATTTGTTTCTATACAGTTATATCACGTAGGAGAAGGCAATACATACAATGTTAAGAGAGATCATATGGAGTTTCGTTAACTAAATATTAAAATGACAGATTCCAGGAGTGACTCAGTGTAAAAAACTGCTAACAGACAGTATGTTGTCTACTGAACCCACATTGTATTACCAGTGATTCAAATTAAAGAGTGAGTCAATGTGGAATTATTGTGTCATTTTAAATTGAAACATATTTCAAAATGATAGTTTAGCATAATTGAAGAATACCTATATAGCATCAGAGTGTTGATTTAGCCAAAAGGGATATTGCAAGCAGACAAAATAGTAGCTAATGACATTGAAATTAGAAGTGTAATCAGCTTTTCCTGCGAGAAATTCCTGAAGAAGACCCTTAAGGCTGAAATGGAATATGAAAGCTTAACTCTTTTTGCTTACCCATGTAGTAAAATATTCCTGATCTTGTTCGAGAACTGAAGAACATGATTCTAATTTCTGGAAGAAACTTTTCATGAATGCTAATTTTATGAGACTTTAAAAGCAACAACATTTGGAGGCATTTTCCATCTGTCAAGCCAGAGCAGCATGCTCTGTCTTCAGCAGACCACTCAACATGTTTGTCTATATAAGGATATAAGAAATAGATGACATTTATCAAGCCTTTTGATAGTGAACTCTTTTCAGAATTACTGTTAAGTCACAAAACTCAGTATCACCTTGAGGTTCTCCTCCCTGATCAAATCAATTTGATAACTTCTGTGTGACAAATATGAAAACCTTAAGTGACAATTTTTTCCCCTAGAATATTGGCCTTTTGTCCTTTCTAGATAAACTTAATCCTTCTAATGATGTCTCTTTATTCATTATTTTGTTTTTTTTTTTCTCTTTGTGAACAGTGCACAACTGTTGGCATATGCAAAATTGTTGTATTTGGAGATGAACGTGTATTTTTTTATTGTTGTTTTAATCATTAAACCCTACCTCAAAAAAATCCCTGATAGGCTTTAATGAAGTCCAGATCTAGACAAGATCCTATTCCCTCCACTTTGGAAAATTAAGGTTGTGGATTATTGTTTTCTCAGTTGGATTCATAGCTACATACACGAACATTTGCTGCTTACTGTTTGTTTCCAGTCATTTGGTAAACTATCATTTGCTGCTAGAAGAAACATTTATCATGTGAAAAAAGATTGCGATAGAACTGTGCCAAAAGAAAGATATGTCTTTTTTTGAGCTGCAAGGGAGAAGGACTGTGAAGACTAGCAAGGTTATCCAGGCTGGAGCTGGAGCATCACTCTCTCAGTCACAACTGAGATTAGTTGCATTTCTGAAACAGAGCTCGCATTTCTGAGATGTCACTCAGTCACTGAGGATAAGAATCAGTGAGGACACAACAACAGAACAGAAGTGTGTCCTCTTGCTTTTTGAAAGAGTGTATGTATATTTGTTCTGCTTTACTCTTTCTGTATTCCCTTTTTTCCTCCCTCCAGCCCTCTCATAGCCTGGCCAAAATGGTGATGATCCTCATTAATCATTGGGGTTCATAGGGGCAAAGACCTATGGATGTCTTTCCTATTTAAATCATGCAGTGGAGCTACATGGCAGGCAGGCCTGAGGACTAATTTGAGATGAATATGGTTCTGTTCTAGCACTATTAAAGGGCTTTGTCATTATCTAAACCCAGTTTAACCACTCAATAAATAAATATGCTCACTTGTCTCAGTAGTGAGGCTCTCCTCAGAGGGCTGGCTGCTATGTTAGAATAGAATACAGGCATTTGCAAATAGCAGGACTAGATTTCTGATGTAATTTTCAAGCCAGTAGTTGTATAACCAGGGTGGAATGGAAAGACTAGGCCATGCTAGCTAAGTGTTAATCTTGTTAACTCCATATGTGAGAAATTATCTGCAGGAGCTATCGGCCTAAACTTTAGCATGGGTCTGCTGAGAAGAGGCAGAGCCTGGCAGAACAGCAAGACAAAGTTGCCCATTAAGCTGCTTATTCTATTCTGGTATTTGTCCCTTTCATACAATCTTGTTGTTATTACAGTAAAAAATGATATTAGAGAAGCCCTAGTGATGCTTTTGATATTATTAGGTACAATGTGTGAACTTTAAGGCTAGGCTGACAAAAAGATAGCTTGACGTTGCACAAGAAAGCATGACAAACTGCAACTAGACCAGCTTCTGTCTTGCATGTGAATGAGTGAGGAGGATGGGAAAGATAATTCTTCCAACAATCAAACCGTGAGCTTGTCTTTACCGAGCATGAATTGCAAATCTTTTCCTCCATCACCTCCCAAATGTGTTATTTTTTGTGTGTGCGTGTGAGTGTGTGTTAAAAAATCTATTTTTTTCTTCTTTTTTTTTTGAGGAACGATGAATGGGTTTGCACTAGCAGGAAGTGGCAGGACTACTTATTTTAATCTGTGTCACTATGTCTAATATCTAATTTTATATGGCCAGAAAGCTCAACCTCAAGCTTCTGAAAAGACAACAGAGGTTTTCCCAAACTAATCAGTACTTCAGAATTTCCATTAATTGTAATCATTGGTCTTCCTTTGAACAGCTGCTTGTTGCTGACTGATCACTCTACCAGTATTATTCAGACAAGACCCCAGTAGTCACTAGAACTGCAGATTCCCCACAAGAGGATCTGCTTGCTTGCAGAAACCAGCACCTTCACTTTTTCAAGCAGAAGTTCCACTTGTCACTCTAGTAGAATTAGGAGGTGCTTTATACAAAGATTAAAATTTTTAATGGTATTTCACAACATGTGAGATATAAAGATCATTCCTGCTGGGTGTTACATACAGAGCATCTACTTTAATTGGTGCTGAGTTTTTGTTTATGATGTTCCCTCTTATTTTCATAGCAGGGTACCAGATATTTGCAAGTTGAAGCCTGATGAGTTTTCATTTTGTTGTTGACAATCAAGTGTCCTGTATCTAATTGTATCCAGCTCTTCCAAGATGAATAGCTCTGAATTTTGATGGTTTTCAATAGATGTATATCCCATCAAGCTTTATAAAAGCTTTATTTCCTTTTGTGAATCTTCTCAGTTCCAATCTACTGTTCTTCTAGCGAGGCAAAAACAAATCGTACTTCATGTGAGGACATCCTATTGTGCTGCACAGAGGTCTCAGCTTTTCCAAATACTTTCTTTAGAATTTGTTATTGTTAAATATTAATTTCACTTCATTAACAATAACACAAAATAAGCATATCCCTTAGACATTTCTGTTGAAGAAAATTGGGAACGCACAAATCTGTTGGCAATTAGATGGAGTTCCTGGAGAGTAAGAATACAAGCACTTATTCCTCTGTTCCATTGAAAATGTAAGATTTCTGGCACACTTAAAGCATTTGTTTTGCTAAGGAGAGTTTATAATTTTTTAAGAGATGATTAATCCATAAATTATTGTTTGTGGCTTTACCAGACCTGCCATAATTAACATTGCAGTGGGCTATCATTTTATGCTGCCATAAAGGCAGACCTAGCTCTCCCTGTGTCTTTTGGCAGAGCGTAGCAGTATTACATAGCAGTAGAAGATAGCTACTATGCAGAGCTTTATTTTTGCGTACTGTTTTAAAATGACTCTTCCTGCTTCCCCCAAGTTTCTGAATTGTCTTAATAAAGCTGACATTTTGACATTTTTCTCATATTT
>JAVCKT010034084.1:3150-42103 GCA_032273925.1 Rhynchotus rufescens
AAGACAGGGCAGTCTCATTTGAAATTCTGTTACTTACTTCTGCGGAATCTTCCAAAGATTTACACTGATTACTTGGAAGCATTTTACATTTATTGACATGTTCTCCATGTCTCTCTTGAACATGTTTGTGTTTTTCATAAAGTTTTAGTATTGATAGTGCTCTTAAGAATCCCAGCCAGTTTATGAACAGGAGAGAGACAAAGAAAGGTAGTAGTAAAGCAGAGGTGACATTAGCAAATGGACAAACACTGTGGTTTGCCAGTGACTGACAAATATGCACAGGCTAGTTTAGGACAACTTTGTTTACATAATGTTTTACTTTAGGACAGAGTATGCTATAAATACACTGCAAGTTTTGTAGAGTCATAAAGTTGTCTATACTATTGAATGACTATCTCTAAACAGCAGGTAAAGAAAGAATAAAGCTGATTAAACAATCAGTTGCTAACTGGCAAGCGATTTGAAAATAGGATCCTTGGGCTGAATGGAATGATTGGAAGCAGTCTTTTTTTCTGCTAGTCTCCTTCAACATGGGTCTTCATGTTAAAAAAATATTAAATTGTTCTGCACAATGGCTATAAGCCCTCATAACTGTTATGGTTAGAGACCTTTTGATTTTCAGATTAAGTTAATTCATAATTGTTTTGTATCCTTTTGTGCTTGGCCAAATTCACATCATAGGTCAGATATTGCTTATTAGTCTCTATTCCTTTAGTTTCTATTAGTCTCTATTGCACCTTTCCTATCTTCAAGTGCCTGAAGTATTCAGCCTTGGTTATAGTCAAATGAGAGAAAGAGTAAAGAGAAACCTCCAGATGTCATTCTTTAGACTTGTATTATATATTACTTCAGGATGAGGTTAACATCCTTTTGAAATTCTCACCATCACACAAAAAGGAAGCCTAGTATGACTTCACACTAAAACATTTTAGCTTTTGGATGCCTAATCTAGGTATATGAATTATTTTCCATTAAAATATACAGTATTCCAAAAATTGTCTCACGAGGATTTTTAAAATAGAATTGATACTTTCCTAACTGTATCAGAAATCTTCTTAGATTTATTTTAAGTTTGCACTGCCTTTGCCTTAGTAACATGAATTAGCAAAGCATCTTGTGAACAGTTATCATTTTCAGGGTGTTCTCCTCACCTTTTGAACTGCTGAGCTCCCATTTTATTGCATAAATCTGCTTTTTAAATCCTTAAGTACAAAGTACGGCATTTGATGCTATTAAATGTTATCCTGTTTCAGTTGCTCCGCTCCTTAAGGTCATCTAGTTCTTCCTGTTTATTCAGACTCTCCTCCCTGGTAAGAATGCTTTCCAAATTTCTGTTATCAGAAAAATTCATTAGCATGCCAACATTTCTGTGGCAAGGTACTTCCCCATACATTGGTCGCCTTTATTTGGGTTCCTTATGCACCTTACAATTCTTGTATTAATTCCCATTTTATTCCAGAAGAGTTTTCCACAGAAAGATTACATCTTCCACATAATTGCTTTTTATATATATATATTTAATCTCTCAGAACAAGAATTCTTTTGAATGTGGTGTGAAACTTCTGTAAAGCTTTTATCCCATGTTGTGTTTATCACCATGTCTTTAATTCTTGCTTTCAGAAATTGTTTGCAAGCCATGCATACTGGTGAATTTGAAATATCAGTCTCTAAATATCTAGATCATTCATTTTCCCTCCAAATTAAGGACTATTTTTTTATATATTCAGTCAGGCTGTTTAATTTGACAGATTTAGCAAAATCCCATGCTATGTGTGCATTTTTCCACCAAGCTGGGTGGACTGACCGACACTCTGGAGGGCTGTGCTGCCGTTCAGAGGGACCTGACAGACAGGCTGGAGAGCTGGGCAGAGAGGAACCTCATGAGGGTCAACAAGGACAAGTGCAGGGTGCTGCGCCTGGGCAGGAATAACCCCAGGCACCAGAACAGATTAGGGGTTGACCTGCTGGAAAGCAGCTCCACCGGAGTCCTGGTTGACACCAAGTTAACCATGAACCAGCAGCGCCCTCGTGGCCAAGGCCAATGGGCTCCTGGCTGCATCAGGAGGACGTTGGCAGCAGGTCAAGGGAGGGGATCCTGCCCCTCTCCAGTATTTGGCCTGCTGTGTCCTACCCTAGCTTCCCTCTGGAGCACAGGGCAAGAAACGGGATGAACACAACTGAATTTGAATGTGTGGGAGGGAAAGCTGCTGGGAGAAAATAACCCCTTGAGTAATTTATGAGGTACGTTTATAGCTGATATTTATAGACCTCTATGGGGGATTCATATTGTTCTTTACCATCTGACATTATTTGGCAGTTAGTGATGCCTCAAAAAAGAAAGAAAAAACTCACATTTTTAAAAATCTTGAAAACTCAGGCTGTCAGTAAGCCCTCAGAAAGACTGTCCCTGCTCCTCTCTAATAATTTATGTCTTAAAGGTACAAGGGCTTGATTAAAACTCTCGTCACAATAAATCAATGGCAGCTCAAGGAAAAGAGATCCTTTCTCCTTCCTGCATTCAGACTGAAATTTTCTGCTCACGCTTTTCTGACATGCATGCAGGCAAAAATACGAAATCAATAGCAGAAGTGTTCACTGGGTTTCCTAAGTTTTTTCCATAGCAAGCTGGAAAGTAAAAATTTTTAAGTATGTGCCTTCAATGTTATTTTTGGAGAGATTAATGAATTCAGGTGCAGTAAAAATAGTCTACTGCAAACAAATTCCTTCTTAGCATACTGGAAGGATAAAGAATGTCACTGGCATAAGCTCAGCCTAAATGCTAGCACTAACTAGGCAAAGCAACTGCCCCTCTGCAGTGGCTCTTTGGGGCAGTGTTTTGTCTCAATAACCTTGCCTGTTAATCACAGCTGGATCCCAGCATCTGGAAAAGAGCGGACAAAACCTTCAAGCACCACTTACTGTCTACATGGGAATAACATTTGCATCTAATTATAGGAGTGAGGTCCATAGGGAGCTGGAAAGTACATGATGATTCTTTAAAGCCTGTGGCTAACAGTGTGGAAAAGCTCATTTCCTTGCCTAGTCTGATATCCTATGGAAGGGACAGTTATTTCACTGTGTTACCTGAAAATGAATATATCCTGGGAGTCCCAACCAGCTGCCAAGGCCTGGTCCATGGTGAAGCCATCTTCAGCCTCTCTGCTGTCTTTTCCAGCACTTGGCAGCGTGACTTGCTGGAGGAAAGGTTAAAATGCAACTGTCTTCAAGAGCCACGTGGGATGATAGTTCATTATAGCGTTGGGCCAGAGCCGAGAGAAAGGAAAGGATGGGAAAGCAAAGGGGAGCAAACCAACGGATCCCTACAGAGCCCTGGGGAAACCACAGACAAGCTGGATCTCGCTGTCAAGACGTCCAGCTGAGTTCATTGCCACTTCCTAGGGGTGATATGAAACGGCCAAGGAGGAAAGGTCACACATAATCGCGTGCTGCTCCTGCTCTGCAAGGCAAGACATTGTCTCCAGCATCACGCAAGGCAACACATTCCTGGGAACTGTCTAGCACTTGAGCCCAAAGGCTGCACGATGCAGACGAGCTGTGACATTGCAGTGTCATCCAGCCTCAATCCAAGCGCCGAGTTTTGTTCAACCAGCTCCCTCTCCTCAGCCCAGAACGGCATCACTCCATAAAGGCGACGGGCACCTCCAGCTGCTGCCACCTCTCCACGCTTCCCTTTGTTCCGTAAGAGGACAAAGCTACTGGCAGAGGCATAAATAAAACAGGGTGTTTTTCTGCTTAGCTAGTATCACTAAGATTGAGAAAAACAGCCATTTTCATAATTCTGTGGCTCTCTTGTGATGAAAATATATATACATACAAAAATATATATTTCATATTTCATATATATATATGGAAATATATATATATAGGAAAAGTCTATGAAGTGAATGTGATGGGTGTTTCTGGAAGAAGCTAATAAAAATATTATAGCTTTGCTGTCAGATTTTTGTGTGGGAATTTGAATGCGCCCTGAGAAACAGCTGATTCCCTGTCACACTGCGAGTGATTTCTAATAGACAAACTCAGACTATTTCAGCTATGTGTGAGTCAGAAATTGAAGTGCATCTAGTGAATGCAGAAAAAAAAAAAAAAGATGGCAGATGTCTTTTTTGATGTTGAAAAGCATAATACATAACATCAATGTCAAATCCATGATGTTTAAGCAGGTCCCTATCTGTTTGCGGAGAAAGTAATGTGACTAAAAGAGGGAAATAAGAAATTGGGAGAAAGGTAGTCTGAACATGCATTGCTGGTGCCCTCTTGTGGAAAAATGGCATGCTGCACTTTGGAAGGAAAAATAAATAAATAAATAGATAGATAAATAAATAAATAAATAGTGTACATATATATATATATATATATATAGTGGGGGGTTTTGGGTTTTTTTTAGGGAAATTATTTTTGCTACTAGTAAAAAGAATATAGAGAAAAAAATGTGCATTGTGCAAAAAATTGTATTTTCCAGGTTAGAGAGGAAGAGTCAGTCAGTTCTTTTTTGCAGACCATCCATTGGTCTTTTCTCTCCCTGCATTCAGCTCTGCTACCGTGTACCTGACTCGCATGCGCGATTATGCTTTTAGAGCCCAAGCTGTAGCTGTCGAAGGCACCGGCAAAGGGATGCAGTTACACAGGACACGTGTCGCCTTGAGATACAGATGCACCTAGTGAAACAACAACATTTTGCCTTTATTAGGAGTTCCCATGGTAATATAACACAGAGTTCTTAAGGAATAAAACACAAGACATTTTTTTTCTTTTTTTCTTTTTTTTTTCTTTTTTGCCTTTGAGACAATGGTCAAGATCAGTACTTCTGTTTGTCTACACACATGATCAGCTTTAGCACTTACAGGCTCCTCCACTCATGGTTCACAATCACAAATCCAAGGGTTAAATCCATCTAGTATTAAATCCTACTTTTTTTTTTAATTATTATTTTTAGAGCTTCAAGTCACTGCGGTTAATTAAGTCATTGACTTTTTTTTCTTTAAGCATTTACATATGACATTCATTAAACAGACACAAAGCGGACGAGCTCTCACAGGAAAAAACATGCTTACACAGCCTGCAAAATCTTTTTTTGTGTGATTTTTTTTTTCCTTTCGAAGAACAAATTAAAATTAAAAAGTCATCATGAGTCAGTGAAGGAAAAAAAAGGAAGACTTAAGTGAATACTGAAGAGCCGCAAGTGTTTCGTAGAATTGAAACGGATTTGCATTTCTTTTTTTTTCTCCCCAACTCGTTCAAATTGATTTCAAAGTACAGGTGAAAAAAAAAATGAAAATAGCTGCAGTATATATTACGTTTATGGATTACTTAACAAACAAAGTGCAAACTCTTTTATGCAAAACTAAAAGACCCCAAAGTTAACCCAAAATTCAGGGACAGATGAGTATGGTGATGTTTCTCTTAACTTCCATGTTCAAAGGTGTCTAAAGGAATTAGGGGCTGATCTCGGGAGGCTTTGGCTACCTACACAGCTTTCAGATGCTTTGAAAATCCCAGCACTTACACTTCATAACAACAAACTTCATATTTGTTTCTTAAAAGCCTTCATATATCTAGTTTTTCCTTAGAAGACCCTGTAAACACTGTTGGAAGATACGCACAAATACGGAAAAACAAGGTCAACGTAGACAGAGCGAGCAGAAGGGGCAGGTACGTGCCAGGCACACGGGCCATGGAGGTAACGTCATGGTACTTGTGGGCAGAGACCCTCTGCCCACAAGAGGGGCCCACAAGACACAGCCAAGGCCTCGGGACCATCAAGGCCTCCAGGTAGCGCTCAGTGGGCCTTCCAAAGGACAGGTTTCTTCTCTGTGTTATGAAACACGAACCTCCAGCACTAGGGATAAAAGACCTTCGTTCTTAGAGGAGATTTAAGTACCCAGGTCCTGCCGACCACCACAGAAGCTGGACGCCCCATCTCCAGGACTGTCGAAGGCCTCTGCTCTTTCAGAGCGGAGCCAGTAGGCATCTGAGCAAGGGCGGGCACGAGGGCTCCTCATGACTATGTGCACAAAGGCAGATTCCTGAAGGAACAGGTGACTGTAGAAGAAATTCTCACCGTGCGAGAGATTCTCAGCTGCCCCCGAGCCATGGGGCTGCTTTGAGCCTCCCCGTTACAGCAGCTGCATCTGGTCTCGGGCTGCAACCAACTCAGATGCTCACGCGCTCAACTGACCAGCTTTAGATGTGAGCTAAAGCCAAGCTCACAAGGTTCTAAATAACTGTTCATGGATGGCTGGAAAGGAGAACAGGGCTGCTACCGATTTTTTTCAGACAATTTTGTTATTCATTGCCTATGGCCCCCCTGCTTTCTGCCTCTGGGAATTCAAAGACAAACTAATTGCTAAGAGCTTCTCAAGAAACTCCGTTCCAGCTTCTCCACTGGCATCCAGCACCTTTTTTGAACCAGCTGAAGGCTGAGTGTATTAAAGACTACGGCTTATGAACCTGCTCTGTGACTTCCTACTGAAGCTGAGGGAGGCACCCGCTGGAGCGACGCACCTGGGAGCACCTGGGCAAGCAGGGCAGCAGTGGCAGTGACACTAGCGGGAGTCTGCAACCTGAAGGAGGCTTGGGAAGGGCCGGGAAGAACAGGGAAAACGCAGTTCTGAGATAAGGCTTCATAAACACAATGATAAAAAAAAATATTAAACACACACACACAAATACTAAAAAGAAAAAAAAAAAAACCAACCATGGAAGTTTCCTCAAGGATCTGGTTTACAGCAAAATCCAGAAGGAAAAAAAAAACAAAAATAATAAAAAAGAGCAGTGTCCCCTCCCCGCCCCCCAGGAATCTCGCTCCCTGGTCAACAGGCCGTGACGTGCTCTGTCAATACCTAGCGCTGGGTCCTGTTTCTCTTCTCAGCAGCAGACATCTACTCGGTGGCCTCACTGGCAGTGGCAGGGGGACCGTTACAGACAGCCGGGGCTGGTGTCCCTCCATGCTCTCCTAGCTGTTCCGCTGGAACACAGAACCCTACCGTATATCCAGTTTAAAACCCTTCAACTACTCCTCTGCTTGACACTGAAAAAAAAAAAAAAAAAAAAAAAGCTAATTTTTACATTTATTATTCATTTATTCCTTTTTTTTTTGCATGTGTCTTAAAGGCAGCTCCTGGGAAATTCACTTTATCCTTCCTTTATTAAAAGAAAGATGCTTAATGGGACAGAGGCCACAGCTCTCAAACATCCTTTTTACTTTTCCATGTCAGAGGTGTCAAAAAACAGGGTTTATTTCTTTATATGTGTAGGGGTTAAGGGGGAAGTGATAAGGGTCAATGAAGATGAGGGGATCTGAGGGGACTGAAAGTGGCGCCTTATTTCAGCTCCCCCCCACTGGTTGCCCGCAGTAACTGTCACAGGCTCTAAAAGAATCAAAAAGGGTCTCCAGGTGCCCCGGTCCCCTCCCCTTGTCCGCTAGGCGGGCACAGAAGGGGTCGGTCCTTAGCCCAGGCTGGTGATGTTGGCACGTCCGCCGGGTGGGGCCACGATGCGCTGAGTCGTGCGGCGTGGGATGTTGTCGTCGATCTGTGCACCTGGAGGAGACAGAAGCTACGTCAGGTTCCTCAAGCAAGGAAGAGTTTGAGGCAGAATACAGGACAGCTCCTGCAGCAGAACTTGGCCGTGGGGGTCAGGAGAAGGCAGATGCACTAAAACACGAGTCCTCTTGGACTGGGCTCCAATAGAGCACACTGAAGATACCTTCTTTGGAGGAGAAGCCCATATTGCCTCCTGTTCTACTGAAACTCTGACCCTGGTCCTACTCTGATGCTGGTATCAGCAGTACCTGCAGATCCTGTCCAAACGATCCCGCATCTTAGTACACTGAAATGGTGAAATCAAAAATTGTACGTACCGGACAAGCTGAATCCAGACTGGTGCAGGTTTCTCACGGGTGGGGCCTGCTGTTTGGCAGGAGACGTCTTGGCCGAAGACGCTGGTGTGACGGTCTTGGGCGTCACGGAGACTTCGCAGACGGGCCCATCGTAAAGGCCTCGTGGCACTCCCCGCAGCTCGGCCAGCTGCAAGACACAGAAGAAGGGAGATGTCAGGCTCAAAGCAGTCTTCAAAACACACCTAAACAGCTGGCCAGATGTTGCTAAGCCAGAGACACCCATTTCAAGATCAGAATTTGAAGGCATATAACGTCTCCTCCATGCTAATACACGAGTGGTAGCTGATATTTTAAGCAGTATGGCTAAAATGAAATACATTCTGGAGCTATATTTCTGGTGTTAGAAACCTAGGTAAGAAGCACATGCTGCTTCCAGACAAGTTCTCCCTTTCAACAGTCTCAAAGGCCTGTTACATTAAAGAGTCATGACAACTCTCTAACTAAACTTATGACCCCAAAAGCTCAATAATGCTGACACAGAGGGCAGCAGGAGCAAGAGTCAGACTCGCTTTATATCACCAACTTCAGAGCTTTGGCTTGGGTTAAATGCAATTATTCCAGCTGAGGTACTGCTCAATTGGATTTACAGTTCAAATGCACAATTCTGTGGGAGAGAGGAACACAGTGGAAACCCTCGCTCTAGTCTCTGAGGTACTGAATTGAGTTCATAATTTTTATAGCTTGTAATTTCTTAGCTTTAACAACAGAGGGAAAAAACATTTGCAATGAACGGGCAGCTGAACCGTATCTGCAGAATGAGAGCAGCTCCAGACTTGCCCAGCAGAGGGCAGTGTTTGGGACAACTAAACATTCTCTTTTTTAGCAATTTGGTGATGAGATTTGGAAATGAACTTTCAAAATCCTCAGCAATTAAAAATCACTGAGAGTTCGGCATCACCTTCTGTGTCAGTTTTTACCAACGAAACATATATCAGAAGGCAGTTCCTGCTCTGAGTGGGTATTTTACAATGGAAAAGGTCTTCCAAAAAACGTATTTCCAAGAATTGTAGCCTCTTAAAAAACAGAAACATTCACATTTTTAAACCATCAGTAGGTTGTGCCTGTGACTCATCAGTCACCAGACAAGCACATCTGATGGCATATGCATAAGGGAGAAGGGAAAGCAGGATGACGTAGCTTTAATAACAAATAAGAACTCCAAATAACAACCAAATTATTGCTGAAAGGTTCAAGATACAAATGCTATTACTAAGATCACTTGATACTCCTGTGCTGGGATAATCTTGCAGGGTTATTTGCAAACAGACTCATGTCCAGACTGGATAGTTCTTCCTAGACTCACACTGTGTTGATGGGACTCTGAGACAGAGATGAATCGAAGAGTGGAAATAAAATTTGCAGGAAAAAAAAACAAGCTCAGGCCAAGCATATCCCTGTAATGACTTAAGTGAAAAGCAAAAATAAATGAGGAATGAGATAAATGTGGCTCTTATCCAAGGAACATTTTCTGCTACAGAAGTGCATGTGCTCAGCAAGCCGGGGAGAGCATCTGTTTTCCAGCCACTTGAACTCAGGAGTTCAGTAAGAGAATTCATGTGCATCTACCAGCTCTACTCACCCTGCTCCTGGCTTTGATGCGCTTGTAAACGAAGTCAGGAAACGGTTTCCTGGGGATATACCGTCCAGAGCCCTCAGTTACATGGAGATTTCCATCCTCCAGCACGATCTTGCCCTGGCTGATAACGACCAGGGGAGATCCACGGCACTCCATGCCCTCAAAGATGTTGTACTCCACAGACTAGGACAAAAAAAAGGCAGTGTGAGGCAAATATTAAGCCCAGGAAAGCCTGCTGGGCTTGGACTAACAATCAGCATGTTTGGAGGCTAGATGGAAGCAAATGCAACAGCATTTGTCTGAATTGCACATACTGTGGTGCAATCGTGTTTCTTTGTCAGCAATTAAATTTACTGGGAACTTAGGCAGAATTGCTATTGAGAAAAGATTTCAGAAAGATGAAATACAATTCCAGTGAGGACATGTCAAAGCCCAGCAGTTTAAATGGACTTAGTCAACTAGCTTCTTGTACTGCAGTGAATTTAGGAACCAAATCAAGTCTACTCAAACTAAAAATAGTGATAATTATTATAAAAACTGCATTTCATACCAGTATTTTGGTTAATGGGTCCTGACCAGAACAATCTTGTTTTACCCTACTGGGATTGCTCATCCTCAATAAGATCGGAAACATTACACCTTGGAAACAAGTTTTAAAAGAACCGTTAGTCAATGTCCCACCCATGCAGCATTGTACCATTAGATGCTCTACAACCACGTTATTTGGAGCCTGTTAGTCTAGTGATCATCTCTAGGACAAATCCAGGTCTTTTTTTACTGAGCTAGTGATGGAGTTTGATCTTGAAGTGCTTTACAGGTATGGGTAGACTTGACTTCAGATTGACACTTAGATGGAAAGGCAGTTAAAACTGAGAGCAAAAAGGGTCCAGGATGAAAAACAACGTGCTGGCAAAGGAGGAGGCTTGGTTAGAAGCTCATGAAGTAGCTTGGTTCCAAGAACAACACGATCTTCCTCGTCTAATGTTTCCTTGCCAGACAGTGGCAACCGTGGTGTGAGTTCTTGGAAAATGTCCATATGTTACTCTAGCATTTTTAAATTCTAGTCATCTAATCATCTGATGCCACATAATCACTACGTCTCGTTGTGTCGCAGCAATCACTCTGCCTGAGTTTCAAAGGGGCTTTTGTTTTATACTTGACCAAACTAGAGAGCTTTGACTTTAAAGACAGTGTCCTGTTCTTCATGCCTGGCAACTTCTCCTCTATCACAAGAGGCACAGGACGTGTGAGACACAAAGCCTAGCCCAGCAGGTGCAATGTCAGGTGATATAATGTGAGAGGGGAAGACGACTAGAGCTGGACTTTACACAAAAAAATCACATATGGAGCACCCATAACAGAAACATATCCCATGCATCCTCTTTCCTTCACCTACTTCAATATTATAAGCCTTTCTGGAAGGATTTGGTGGCAGGAATTGTCTCTGCACTTTCAGTTTTTAACCAGGAGATATGTGATTTCCAGTTAGAGCTTTATAGGTACTCCAATATTGTAAGAGAACCAATTCTTAGACAGTTCTGCAAGTTGCAAACCATCCACTTGAAAACAGAACATTAGCTCTTCATCCTCCATAGCCTTGGCATCGTGACAGATCTTAAAGATGCAGCAATTCCTGATCATACAGTGCTGAGACTTCCAACATGATGCAGAAGTCCTTACAGTCCTTAGCCTATAAAGCATTCCCAAATGCTCGTTTCAAGGTAGATCTGATTCTCCTTTAACTTCTTTCAGAAGATCTGCAGGAAAATCTGGTGATGGTTATGGAGTCAGGCATGACTGTGCTGGGGCATTTTCACACAAGATAAGGTCCTTGAATTTTTTGTTAGGAAATTTATGGAGTCAAATTCATTTCCCAAAGACAACTTTCATGAGGTGGCAATAACTTGCAGATACACAAGCCAGGAAACTGCTTGCTGCCCTTGTCACTATTCATCTCCTATAACCACAAAGCCCCATTGAGACCACTAAACGTGGCACTTAATAGCAGTATCTCCCTGGAATCCCATGCAAGTCAGGCATCTCCTGGTTGCTCCAGGGAGCACCTCTAAAGTGACTAAGGAGACTAGACTTCTGAGTCTGGGTGTCTCTGTTAGGAGTCTAAGCAAAGGTAGGACGAATCCAGGCCATCTGCGACCAATTCTGACACAAAGTCACAGGGAAGTGAAGCAAACCTTTTTAAAAAACTTTCCATGTGAATTTGCCCAGGGATCTAAGTGTGGAAGAGAATTTTGTTCCTTTAACTCCAGAGTGAATGAAACTATTCATGGAAAAAAAAAAAAAAAGAACAGGGAGTTTTTTCCAGGGAAACATTCCATAGGTTCATCGCCAGCAGAGAAACAGTTGTCAACAAATGCAAACAGTGGTTGCTTTCTCTGAGACAGTGCTAGAAAGTCACAAGGAGACTCCAACGAGTCCTCTGCACTGGGACCATTCTGCAGTTTCCTACTGGGTGGGACCACCTCTTTACTGTAGAAACCAGAGGTAAGACCTGGGACATTGCTATGTGCACAAGCAAACACTGCTACCACAAAGCAGCAAAGAAAAAATGGTAGCTTGGAAACTACCTTGTGTCTCTCTGTATCAACTAACACAGAGAGGATTATCAGTAAAATCATGTATAGATATGACTCCACACACATGCCCCTATGGTTTCAGCTCACAGTGCTTGAAATCAGTATTTCTCTAGTCCTCAAAATCAGTATTTCTCTAGTCCTCTCCTCCTCATGGATGTCCACCACCTTCTGGACCTGCACAACTAACCCTATCTCTCAGCAGACGCTGGGGGCAAGACCAGCCAAGCCTGAGCACAGCTAGAGGCCTGCAGCAACTGCAGGGCCAGATCCACGTGTGGTGTAAATTCCCCCATTGATCTGAATGAAAACTACAGCTAAGGTGTCCTTGAGCTGACCTGCTTCACTGACCACTATCATAAAAGGCCCATTTCATATTCCCACCACAAGCAAGCCAGGTCATAAATGACATATTGTGGTAAGAGGCCTGTTAATATTTTAAGAGGTTTAAAGAGCTTTCTGTGTGCTCAGATCCATGTGTTCAACACTCTGACGCACCAGGCCATCCCTTACCTCTGACGGGAACCTCACAACTATTTGTTCAAGTTTAGGCTTAGTGGTTTTTCTTTCTGTTCACACAACTGAGCAGTACCGGATGTAAAACCAGACAGGGCTTAGGACATAGAGGGAACAAAGTCCTGAGCTGTCCTAAGTTACAGTCCTCAGCAGCACAGCCTGGCATTGTGTGAAGCAGCACAGCTTACACTACAGAAATCATCCTTACTATGTTATGAGTCTTGGCAGAGATTGTCTTGACACTGTCAGGATCCCAGATAACCAGATCGGCATCAGAGCCCACTGCAATACGGCCCTTCCTTGGGTAAAGGTTGAAGATTTTAGCTGCATTTGTGCTGGTCACAGCCACAAACTGGTTCTCATCCATCTTGCCAGTCACCTGGGGAAGGACAAAAAGAGGCACTGCATTAGCCAGGTGGGGACAACACCGAAAAGCAAGTGGCTGACTGCATAACCATTAAAATCAGGTCCTCAGGGATCTCTATAGGGGCAAGAACCTCAAGCAAAGGGGCCTTAACAAGCATAAGGGGAGATCATAACACATGCCTGCAGGTCTTCCAGCTCTAGACGCCTGCTTACAGCCTAAGGCTCAGGAAAGAAAGGATGGAACTTGTCTTGCTCACCCAGCCAGTTCTGTTCCTGAAGGTTCACAAGGTACAGAACCTAAGATGCCCTTCACAGCTCTACATCCACTTGGTAGATACTCTACTACCATGCAAGCCTTCGTAACAGAACATGAAAACTGCTGTTTGATCAGGGTATGAGCAGCATTTTACAGGTGAAAAGGGCCTAAAAGAACATACTTGAGCAGAGTTTCAACTGTTCCTTGTAAACTGGCACTTTCAGGTCAGAAGTTAGCCATGACAAAAGAGAAGATCCAGACCTGGCATGCAGTGCTCTCAACTAACTGTTCTGTTACTGCCATAGAACACAGACAACAAAATTAGGCTGGATTTTCCAGACTACAAAATCATGGGTGGAATAAGGGCAGAATTTATAGCGGCCTTGAGGCTAGTATATGGTGCAAAGGCTTCTGCTCCAGTCACAACCAGTTAGGGACCCCGGTGACATACCACAGCCTTATCCCAGATGATGGACATCCTCTCTTCAGTCCCATTGGTTCCTTCAGGGATCAGGGTAAAATTGTCCTTTCCGACAGCTTTCTGAGCAGTGTTGAAGGTGCAGTGGGCACTGCCAGTAACTTGGAGGTCTCCACTTCAAAAAAGACAGTGAGAAGTACTTGCAGTGTTTTATCATCACAGGTTTACCACACGAGGTGGGAGCTCTTCAGCTAGCTGGCAGCTGATCACAATTATTTCTCTTTCCCACTGGTCTCATGACAAAGCACATGCTGTATGAACAGACAGAGTTCTACTCACCACGACAGCAGAGAGTTGAGGAAGTCAGGAGTGGTGGGGTCAGGACTCAGTGGCGGGGAGGTGACAAACGCGGCTGCCTTCGCCCAGTTCTTACTCCAGTAATGGGAGCCATCGGTACCCAGGCTGGCTGTGATGGGCTCCCCGTACACCACGGTGCCTGCAGCACAGGAATACAGGCAAGCCTGCTGTGAGTGCCCAGCAACGTGCTTCCAAAGACAAGGCATCCTTTGGGTAGCTTTGGCCAGCACAACAACCCTGCAGGCATTTCTTAGGACTTCTCTTAGGCATGCGATGGCAGATACAACATTGGATTTAATTCATTGGCCTAAGTAACAAAGTGATCAGATATTACTAAACTCCTGGGCTATTCAATGCTCCTCTGAAGCCAAGTTACACTACTAAGAGCATATGTTTCACAAACTCCTAACTGTACTTGCCCACCTTGAGATCTCTAAAGAAGTACAAGCATGACCCAGAAATAAGTCCTCCAGAATAAACATCCTCTAAACCTCTAAATACCTGAATCAGTAGTAAAGACATTGTTACTGATAAGAGTTTAGAGCAGCCAAACATGCACAAAGCCTCCACGCAATTGCTGAGGTCAGTGCTGATCAATTGTGCTGGAAATGATTATAGCAGAGATTCACTGCGTCCTGGGCCAGGAACCTTGCAGAAGAGTCCAAGGGGAATTGCAAGAGTGAGGAAATTCAAGCACAAGGGACATCAAAGAAATAAGAGGAAGAATAGTGCCTGAAATATATATTTATGTGTGTATATATATAAATGTGTAGCCTCTAACAAGGCTGCCTTACTGGAGCAGACAACGTGAAGAGACTTGTTAAGAGAGCACTTGTGTCAGGAAAGTTCCTACATAAAGAGAAAGCACACCACTGAGGGCAAGTATCACCGTTTCTGGTTCACAAATGTGGCTCGGGAAAATGTAGTGATTCCCCCAAATGTACAGGGCAAACCTGTGGCAGAACTAGGAAATGAAATTAGACCTTCTGACTCACTATCCAGGGCACTAAACATCACTGCATCCTTCCTTTTCATTAGCATTTTTGGAACCACATAAAGGAACAGTCTTTAAGGCCATGATACTTTGCATACTGGAATGCAGCAGCCACATCTGCACACCAAGCAGATGCATGATGCTGCAACTTCAAAAGCTGTGCGAGCTGGTAGCCCCACAGATCTGCTGGCCAAATGAAACCTTCCTGAAATCTCTGCAAAGTGCCTCTCCATGCAGCTTCTGAGCCTGAACACTTTGTGTATTTGTACCTGCCTGCAAAAGATGGAGGTAGTTCAAATACTAATACTAAAAGCCCATGCCAAACTGGCCAGCAAGTCTTCAATACCTCACAAACAAAGCCATGGGCACTCACCAGTTTGTTCAAACTACAGTTAAGTCTAGAGCCCCTCAAAGTAGCTGGGAAAGAGTGGCTTAGCCAAGGCAGAACAATGCTCTAACTGGCTCCATGCTGCTTGAGGACCACACTGGCACAGGAGGTGAGGAACAGCGTTCATCGGGGGGAGCCAGCAGCAGAGGAAGAGCCCTTCTGACATCACTTGCCACGAACAGGGCTATGAAATCGGAACAAGGCAAAACACACGCTGACTATTAATGGGAGGCCTGTTGTGGGCTGCTACATTGGGAGGATTGTTCGGCAGGGAGCGATGTTTTGAGCTCCTACATGTGCCAGCAACAGAGTCTGAGGGGAAGCTCCTCCACACAAATGCCACTGAGAACATCTGGCTTTAAATAATGCTCGTTCTTTTCCATTGAGCAAACCCATTCTGTTTTGTTTCTTGCTCTGGATAGTCTTCAGTTATACTTCCTCCATAGCTTGGGAGGGCAAGGATAGCGTGTGTGGCCCTCTTAGGTTATCCAACTGGTAACTGAACAATGTTTAAATTGAATTATTTAAATAAAGGAAGAGGGAACAGAGTGCCACTTACACCCCAAAGTCTCCTTATAAGGAAAAAATGCAATCTCATTGAAAACTGTAGCGAACTAGCAAACTGAGTTGTGTGAATCATTCACTGGGACAACCCTGCACCTTTCACGGGCAGGCTAACATCGAGCCCAGGCAGTCAGTGGTCTATGGGTTTTGCAGCTCAAGTGCACGGCCCCTGAGCCAGCAGCCCTGCTGCTGTTTGACAGCGGCTGCAGGGCACAGCGACCACAGCGAGGAAGCATTCTGGTTGATGTTGCACCTCTGTAGCGCATCTGTTCCCACCCTGTTATCTAGAAAAGTGGAAGGATGCTTCCCTGGCTTATGGGATTGACTGGTGCACATACAGCAAGTTGGGTTTTGAGCTGCTTAATCATATAGCCACTTGGCCACATCACATCTCCCATTAGCATGATCTCTTTGATACCCATGAGGCTCCCAAGGGAGCTAGGAGCAGAAGGTTTATCCCAAACAACCAGAGCTATTTTCCATACACTGAGCATAAAAAGATGCCTTGGCAATCAGTCCTGCTTATCAACTCTGAAGTCATTTAACAGGAATCATGGAACCAAAATACTTGTAAGCTAATACACAAATACAAATCTGTTTGCTGCTGTAGGAAATCAGCTCTTCTAGCACCAAACACCCAGATGGGAAGTGATGTCATTTGTATATCCATTCAGGCTTATTTAGACTGCATAAAATGAAATCCAACCCTGAGCAAAGGAGGGGGAAATTATCCCTCCTGCTTACTCACCCACACAGAGCCACTTTAAAAATAAATTAAGATTTTAGACAAACCAAAAAAAAAAAAGAGAGAGAGAGAGAGAGAGAGAGAGAGAGAGAGAGAGAGAGAGGCACTCAGTATGCTTTGCAACCCTTGCTTCTTGGGGGCAAGACTTTGAGGTTAAACCTTGGAAGAAACTACTGTTTCATGCACAGCAGAGCAGCTCCTCTCACTTAGAGGAGACAGCAGTGTCCAAGACTGTGTCCTGCTTCCTGCAGCCTTCTCAGGCTGAGCTGTCAGAAGCAATGGGAGTTCACAGCAAAACCCACACTCTTGATTTCCACGAGGATGCCCAGCTGCAAGTTACGGCGCATTAGGGTGTGATGAGCAAGGAGCACGACAGATAGCTGGAACGAGCAGCTAGCTAGCAACTAAATCCAAAAGGGTCCTAAGCCCGAGTCCTCCACTGGGACTCTTGGAATCACTTCTGACCACCAGAAGCAGCTCAGCAGAGAGCACCAAGGCAAGATCATAGAGGCTGCAAGGAGGACACAGGCTGCAATCCAGGGGGATTTGTTAAGTGGAGACAGCAAGGAATTATTTTGAGGTAACACAGAGGCGCTTGGCTCAGTGCAACAGCCTGAGTGTGAGGACAGAGCCTCTAGGCTGAAAAGAAGGAATGGCTCCTGGCACAAATACATCCAGTGAATACTTCATCTGTGGGAGACAAGACAGGAAAGGTTACTTGGGACCTTTTAAAAAAGTGCCTGGACAGCAGCCCTGTGCAAAAAAAAATAAAGAAAAAGAAAACAACCTCTCCTGCAGGAACCAAGGTTGTGCTGGCAAGCAGCTGAACTGCATGAGCTAATGGGGTGCTTTCATCCAAGGGCAATAACTTACCCTTTTTCCGGGCTTGAGCAATGACATCAGCGGCACTTTTGCTCATCACCTTGGTGATGTAGAGGGGGCAGTTGGTTTGGTTGGCGATGGTTATTGCCCGGTTCACAGCTTCTGCCTCTACCTGGAAAACAAAATCAACAGCAGTTTGCAATGTGCATGTGAGCACATCTATTCACATACAGATGGTCAGGCCTTCTGCTTTTGGGGCAAAACAGGGAATGCAAAACTGAGATGGGAGACTTCCCACTGCTCCGATTCTGAGCCAGAAAAAGGTACAGTATAATCAGGACAATTAAAATTGCACCAAGCTCTAGTCCTCTCTCATTACCACATTTCCTCCCAGGCTGCTTCAGAGTTTCTTGGCGGAAGCTTAAGTCCTTAAATAACATCCAGGTACTCAAGGTCAGTATGATTAAGCCCCTTCTTTAACCCAGTCAAAACTAAGCAACTAAACGTTGACTCAGCAAAACTATTCATGTTCCAGGCCACGTGGGAGAGAGCTGCTGTAGCCACAGAGTCTGGTGAGCCACGTTTGCAATCAAGCATTCCAAATTGTACCCTCCACTACAGTATCTGGCCTGGGATCTGAAGGAGTGTGAACCACCCCATAAATCATCTACTTTTTCTGGCATGTGTAGGAAGATAATCCCAGCAAGACTGAGAGGCTCCCCTTCTAGAATAAGTGTAATCGCTGTGCAGGACTTTGACAGATGACACATCCTAACCGAATCGTCCAGATAACAAATTTAACAATGCTGCAATGCCTAGGACTACAGAGAACCGAGTCTGCAATAACACTGACATTTTCCAAGTGAGCAATGATGGGGGGAATAAAAGCACCCCTCAAACCCAGTAGGTTGGTTTCTAGCACAGAAAGGGTTAAAGTCCTAGCCTGCCACCAGGCCAGGTCTTGTGTCTAACCCTCCCCTGGCAGCAGTGAGATTCAGCTCCTAAAAGGGAACATTTTATGACTGGGCTGCTCCACCCAAGTGGAAAGGGCTGCAAGGCAGTGTTGATTCCACACAGTTTGGAGGTTTCGCTGCAACGCACGGCAGCCAGCAGCACTTGCAGGGAAGAGGGCAGCTGAAAGATAGAGCCAAGAAAAGCAGAATTGTCCCTTCTGAGGCAAGCAGAAAACATAAGACTGGCCAGCGTTTCCAGGCAATGGTATTAGTTTGCAAAGGGCTAGTTTAAAGAGGGCCTGCACTCTGAAGCACTAGACGTCGTGTTTCCACACTGTGCCTTAGCTTCCCCATCTTTAAACAGGGATAAAACAATTATCTCTAGGCTTTATACTTAAAGGTATTAAGCAACTGCTAAGCAGGAGGAGAAAATTTTCTGCACAGAAAGGAATAAGGCTGTTGAATTCAAGCCTTGTGCCCAGATGCTATGGTGACAGGCACATAACAATAACCCAACAACTAGTCCAAAGGGAATGTTTGCAATTACCAGAGTTCATTAGAAGCCCTAGCACAGCAGTTCTCTTCAAAAAAAAAAAAAAAAAAGAGACAGACATTTCCTGGAGCACTTGGACTGCTTGTGCTCTCAGCGTTTTTGTGGCTAAAATAAAAACAAAAACAATGGATCCAAAAAGTCATCACAGAAGGATTTGAGTTAAGGGAATGGTTTCCAGAAAGTAACGGCTGATGCTGACTTAGGAGAGCAGTGTCTTAATTAAGGCTCCCTCTTCTAGCTGGAGTAACATGCTAAATCCTGTCACCTTGGCTCAAGCCAGGTTACTGAGGTGAGCAAACTAAAACCTGAGCCAGCAGGGCAGCTTAAGCTGTAATTCGTGCCTGTGCTCCACTTGGGAATTCAGATGTGCCTGCTTTGAGGAAGACACAAATGCCCATGGCAGAGCCTGCAGGCTTCACCCTGATAAAGTGCCACAGAATTCAGTGGGAGTTTTGACTACATAAATATTTTGGGGTCTTGTTCAACATTGCCCTGACCCAGAGTCCTGCAAAAGCAGCAGAAATAACCTGTGGTTTGCTTTGCTTTAGATGGAGCTCTTATTTTCAACAGGATGACAGCCATCATAAACTCATAAAGGAGGACAGACTTTACACAGTACAGGTGACAGTGTGAGAAGCCAGTCGTGGTGCTAACAGCAGTGCAGAAGGATGCCCAAAAACGTCCCCCCGTGCTGAAGCTAACAGGAATTAGGAGTCTGCAGCCATCCTCAGGATCTGGCTCTTGTCATCAGCCAGCTTAAAAGGAGCTGCACGGCTTTAAAAACACAGACTTGCTGCCGTGTCCAGGAAAAGGAGGAAGGGAACCAAATGACATCACTTCCCACTCGGTTTCCTATGTCTTTAAAGGAGGAGAATTTGGACCAAGTGCCTGCCCTGGAGGCAGGCAGCTGAGCTCAGCTGCACTGCGGCTGCTCGGGGACACTGCGGCCGCTCGGGGACACTGCGGCCGACCCTCCGTTGAGGCAGCCACGTGTCCTCACGACACTGAGAATGCAACTGTGCACGGGGCAGGGGACAGACAGACAAACAAAGGAACGAACCAAGGAAGCCAAGGAGCCGAGCAGCTCAACCTTGAAAGCTCCTTCTGCACCAAGGATGGGCTTTGAAGTAGCCAGACAGGACAGGGCTAACATGACAGCCAAATCCTCCAAGGGAAGGAGTGGCCTGGCTTTGAAGTTAACAAAAGTCTAGGGCTACTCTACAGATGAGCCCAAGTGTCAGGCAGGCATCTGCTCCTGCTCTCCGCATGCAAGCCAAAGAAAACATGGGAAGAAATGCAGGAGTGGGTGGAAGGCTTGGTGCAAGTGTTTGCTCACAGCCTCCAGGAAGCAGACAATCCTGGAGCCAACGGCAAGCTCTGTGAGCATCGCATCCTGCCCAGGCATTTTGTTCCTTCTGTCTGCAGCAATGCAACGACTTCTATTCCGACTGAAATGGCTCGGATGCTGCTTGTCTGAACCGGGGGAGGAAACAGGGATAGAGCACGAGGGGCATGTGGGGATGATCTCATACAGCCAGCTTCCAGCAGGAGCACATCTGGCAGTCAGGAAAGCCCCGCTACTCCGGAGGAAAAAAAGAGAAAAAAAAAAAACCCACACACAAAAACAACCCTGCTTGTCCATGACAGGCTTTGCAGACCCAGAATATACCGCAAGATGTCTAGCCTGGAGATACTGGGGGATAGAAATGAAGAATACAATGGAAAACAATCTGAAAAGCGAATTTACAGACTTAAATGAAGTGAGATAAATGGGGTTTGGGCGCTTCACCCAAGAGAAGTCAGTGGGAAAGAATGGAGGTTAAGTACACGGAGTTTCTAACCACATTCGTCCCAATAGGAAGTACCAGATGGCAACACAGAAAGGATAAAAATTAGAGGAATAAATGCAAAGGCAGTAAAGTCCTCACCTCTTCAGGTCTGCTCAACACATGCCCTTCAGGTCCTGTAATTCCCAGGTCCAGGATCCTTTGCTGCTCCTAAGGCAGAGAGAAAGCAGGAAAAGCACTTAAAAAGCAACTTTATTTGTTCTTGCAACACTCAGAGATGTTGAAAAGGTATAAATGAGATGCTAGGCATCTGTGATGGCTGATGATCACACGAGTCTTTACACAATGGCATTGTAGCAGAGTCATGTCCAGCTTCCCCCATGGAAAATAAGCAGAGCTCTGCAAAATCCTTGCTGACTTGTTCACAGTAAGTTGGGGGAAGTTTAAATTTGTTTTGTTTCACGCTGGGCTCAACTTTTATTACACATTTGAGTCTACAAAGTAACTTCTAAAGCACAAAAAAAAAAAGTATCTCATAAAAAAGAATTCCTGTAACTGCAGGTAACTTGTTCCAAAGACACATAGTCTTTACCCCAGTCAAACAACACAGAAATCCTCTGCCGCTCCAAGCTTGAGTCCTAATGTGCAGAATGAGCTGCAGACTGAACCCCAATATATTATTAAATTTCTTTTTTTGTTGCTCTTTAAAAGATTAACAGATCCCAAACATCAGCATCCCAGGTGCCATATAAAGTCACACATCCTCCTGCTGGCCAACAAAACATTTTACTATATGTAATGACTCCCATCCACAACAGTATTTCACTTTAATAGGAAAGGAGGAGATGAAAACCTGCTCTAACACCAATGATAAAGGGGTTGAGTTTTGATATGCAGCTCTGTTTGCCTCCTTGATGCAGCTATGTCCAGAGAAGCAGTGTCCTTAAAAGTCCTGGTGATCTTCTGTTTGCAGAGAGGGATTTAGAGTTTAAACCTCTCCCAGTATTTTGCCATTAATAATCCACAGATTAAGTATGACATACCTCAGCAATGATGTCACCATTCTCAGCATGGACTTGTGCTGTGGCACCAATATCCCGGATTACACTCAGAACCTCATATATCTGGATGAAAGAAAACACATCACAATATGCAGCAAGTGCACACCTAAGTATATGCTATTATCCAGTATACATTGTCCTTTCCTTTAGCATAGGGCTTTTTAGAGAATGTAAAGCAGAAAGAGAGCATTAATGAACGCAAACTGTGGTCTGCTGGATAGATGGAGCCAGTTTTCCTGCCACACCTGACCTTCCTCATCCGTGCAATGAGCTGGTACTGACAAGAGGCTGCTACTGGCAAAAGCGCTACTCAAATGCCAAGTTATTGGTATTTTTACCACTGCAGAAACAGAAATTGCACGGGTCTGTCAGCTGGAATAGTTTCAAAGAGCTCTCAGGGCTTCAAAACACTTCAGTTTCATGTTGTTTGGTATGAAAAAAACCCCTTATGTCTGATTTTCGTGGAGAAGCTACGGGCACACGCCTGGCCTGGGAGCCGCGTGCTCCAACAAGTAGCCCACAAGCGACGTCCGCGCAGTCAATGGCCACTCATTAAAATGCCTCCAGAGCCACTGGGGACGAGTGTCCCACACCGGCGCCTCCCACGCCGCTCTGCAGGGCTCCCAGGCATTCCACTCCTCCCACCACACGCAGAAATATAAACCTCCCATTTCAACAACCAAGCGGACACAAATGTTTCCCGCTTGAATAGCGAACAGGGCAATTCCTTTGTAAGGTCACAGCGATCGTAGCGTTAAGGCTAGAATGCGCGTTTCTGGTTCAGGATCAGTTTTGGCTTACAAACATAAAATAATTATGCCTGAGATCACTCTGTCTTGCCCCGAATCTAGGCATCTCCCAGCCACAATTAGGCGGCTGCAATAAACCCTTAGTGACCTCAAAATGAGGGTTTTGCCATTGCTTTACCCAGGCATGGATCCTAGGCCTTTACTTTTTAAAAAAATTACAAAGATTATAGATGTCAATCTTCTAACCAGAGTCCTGGGTACTGTTACAGACCTTTGGTTCTGCTCCCCCCACAGAGATTGAAACGAGAAGAGAACATCAAACCCAAGTACGCCAATTCCAACCCTTGTATTTGACTAATGCACAGCTTGCAATGACAGAAGGGAACATTAAGCCTTCCTACCTGAGAATCAGTTAGCTGAAAGCGATCTTTGAAAGCCATGTAAACCAGGAAGGAGTTCACACCTGGTGGAAAGAGCAAACAAATTGACATACAACCTGCAGGCACAGATAAGGCTCCATAAATAAAGTGACCTCCCTAATCACTGACATTGGCATAGAAGATGTAAGACTGTAAGTCTCGAGTATGACCATCTTCTCATCTACACTAATCTTTAGACTCTCTTCCCCATCAAATGAATTGGTTTTGTCCAATCCTATGACCAGTGTGAATAGGGCAATCCTACCAGCTCTAGGAGCAGAACTACATGAGGTGTCAGGTGCTCAGCACTGGAAGGATCTGTTCTTTCTTGCCATATGTCCTACACAGACCTGCTTCCATTGACATAAAAACGTAGCACCGCAAATGCAG
Organism: Rhynchotus rufescens; assembly: GCA_032273925.1. NCBI lineage: Eukaryota > Metazoa > Chordata > Aves > Tinamiformes > Tinamidae > Rhynchotus > Rhynchotus rufescens. Next base: position 26,577 of record JAVCKT010034084.1, read on the forward strand.
TCATCATCCTTTGCAGCACCCACGCATCAGGTAAGTTCATCTGACCATAGTCTCTAATGAGCCCACAGTTTCTCTTACAAAGCCAACCCCCTCTTCAGCTCCCCAGCAAGAAGAAATAATCAGTAGAAAAATCAATTGCTTTAATGCGCTGCAAAATGTATACACATGTATGCACACACCGGGACATATACACACTTCACAGATTACAGCATAAAGACAGGATCTCCTTAGCCATGTGGCATTTATTAGCGGAGCTGATGAGAACAGCGGAGCCTGCGCTCCAGCCGTGGGGACAACTAAACCCCTAGGCATCCATTAACACTGAAATAAGAATAATTCTGTGGATTCAGCACCGTAGGAGGTTGAGTGAAAAAATAAGCAAAATGCTTAAAAATAAGAGCAGGGCCTGGGCCTGGCCGCTGATCCCTCCTGTGAGAGGGCCGGGAAACCTCTGGCACAGGCAGGTCCTCCGGCAGCACCGGGACACAGCGACTCCGTCCCCTGCCCTCCATCCTGCAGCACAGAGTGAGTTTCTTACCCAGCACATGTGGGAAGAAACTCATTAGGAAGGTAAAGGGTGTTTTCTTAAGCGGCAAACAGGATGGAAAAGGATTCTAGCCCAAGGACAAAACATTAAGGAAATTAAAGAGGGGGAAAAACCTATGAGGTCATTTTATTCAGCTCCTCACAGGTTGGTGACCTGTACTGGAGTTCCTCCTGAGCTTAATTCTTGTTTACAGCAGTGCGGTGTCTGGAGCTGTCACCTACCTGCCCAAGGAAAATCCGGGTGCCTGCGTGTTTCCCAGCTCCCGGATCAACGCTGTGCACGGGCGCTTCCCTGCTCGGGAGCAGCAAGGTTCACTGCAGCACTGCTCCCCACCACTGCATCGTGACAGCGATGCTGATTTAAGCCACCCCCGTGGGGCCACTACAACAGTGACTCTTGCTGCCCGAGCCAAAATGGGCCCAAAAGAGCATTATTGGAATGTCACAAGAGAAACTTGTAAGGCCAAGGTACAAAAATGGAGAGAGGAAAGTCTTTCTTCTGGACAGGCATCTTTTTTTTTCCCATAAGTGATCTTACCATGATCTTTGACCAGAGCTTCCATTTCCTCCTGGACACCTTTATGCCACTCCGTGATGTCCACGTGCAGGGAATAGTCACAGCAGGATTTGCTGTCTGCCCATTCTCGCCACTGGTCAAAGGCAGCCAGCAAACTGGAGCCGGGCTCGGGAACCACATGATCAACTGCAAGAAACAAAAGCACCAGCAGATGAAACGGTTGCTTTCCTGGCTAGCCCAGATGCACAGCGTGCTCTGCACAGGCTGCCGCAACCAAAAGCATCCCCTTCCCCATCAGATTTGGAAAGGGCTTTCTAAAGGGCTTCCCAACTGAGAATGCAGCCAGGATGCTGATTACAAAGCAAGAGCAGAAGGAAATACTTCAATTACTACAGGGTGCTTGACTACAGTTGTTTGTAAATGGAGCAAATGAGACTCCTAGGGCAGCAAACACAAAGTGCTGGACAGCTCTATAAACACGGCTCCCCTGCTACCTATTAGGGCAACAACTAAACACCGACACAGACAAGACCCCCTGAGAGCACCACTGAGTGGTTTTCAATACTCAGCAGGCTCCTATTCAAGCAATTCCTTTTACTGAGCTGATTCCTTTTATCTAGAGATGATAGAAAAGGTACCTGAAGAGCTCAAAGTGCCAGTCCTTCTGCTGGCACATATCAATGACAGCCAGGACAGGGGCAGCCGGGGTGGCAGCAACCTCCACTCACTTGGCATCACCTTTCCCATTAACAGGGTTCCTGCTCTGAATGAAAGCTCTGAAATCTTCCCAGAGGTTGGCACCACATCAAGGATGTGCCTTCCACCAACACAACGCAACTCAAACATAATCAGCCTCCTGCTTTAAAAAAAGCAAATAAATAAAAGAGAAGCATTCCATGTCTGTTCCCTGAGCTCCTCCTCCCTTAGAAACCTCCCGCTAACTTCCAGGACAGACAGTTTCCTGGCTGGGCCATAGCCCCTTGTCAGTCTGCCAACGTTAATCCACAGCTCCAATAGCAGCTTCAACAGCATGACCATCAAAGAGGGAAAATAACTTTCTCCCTGCATTACCAGTGGGGTACAGAGAACACCCAGACCACCATCAGCCACTGCCTTACTACAGAAGGCACCTCCTTCAGGCCACTAGCTAAAAAGCCCAAAAGCCCAATTCGTCCCCAACATGAATTCGCCCTGCTCGGATGAAAGGTGCCAGGAGAGCTCTAGCAATGAGCTGGGGTTCAGGGGCATGGGAAGCTCTGCCGGAGGCACCAAGGGGTTAACGCAGAGCGGTCCTCACGGTCCAGCACCCAGCCCCTTGAGAGGACTCCGGTGTCCCCAGCAAGTGCTTTATCGCCAGCTTATTTCATGCTCTGCCCAACTATGACTAATGGGAGCTTGTGGTGGGAGTGGGAGAGGGGTAAGGGTAATCAGCTCTTTGCCGACGGCAAAACCGCAGCTGGTTATAATAAGGACAAGGGATGGAGGTGCACATGTGCAGGCAAGCCGGCCCTGGGGTTTAGGGATCTCTCGGATGGAAGCGGTGCTGCCGACACGTCCTGCAGCAGCTCCCTCGAGCTCGCTGATCGCCAAGTCACCCATCATCCCCATCAAAACAGAGCCGTTTCCATGGCAGCCCCTCGGCAGGCGCATCCTCATCGGCCGCTCCGTCGTACCGGCGCTGAAGAAGCCAGCACGAACAAAGCCCGAAGGGGAAGGCAAGCGACCCAATCCGCCTTCAAGGGCCTTTGAAATGGCCAGTGCCACCAGATGTAGGGAAGGGCAACGCGGGAGAGCACGTGGCACAAGGCCACGGTGACGGGCGCATCCCCGCACGGCAGCTCTCACGGCAGGAAGGGCAGTGGCCATGGATGAGCTGTCCTAACCTGAGCCAAAGACACGAGAAATGGGACCGTAGAGCCAGCGCTGTTGTCCAGGGGTAATTCAGCTATAAATGCAAACGTGCTCAACTGCTTCAGCTCTTGCTGCAGTGCAGGAGGTGTATTAGACTGCCAGATCATGGCCCACTCACACACACTAGAGCTTATGAGTGATGTTATTTTTTAAATAACTATATACTGTCTAGAGCCTAAGGGGGTATAAATGAGCCTAAATCCTTTAAAGGAAAAGAGTTGAAATGAAATGTACTATTAAAACAACCCAGAGCTTTGAACTTCTGCATATTGGTAGGGATAGGAATCACCCGAACACAGAGCCAAGGATGTGCTCCTTCCATTCCCCAGGCAGGACTCAAGAGCTCAGAGGCAAACAAAGAGCCTTTTCTTTCAGGCTGCTGCGCTTCTGAGCAGTACAGAGCATCTGATGAAAGCTCCATCCGCTGCGTTCCCACAGCCCTAGGCTCCCCAGATGACCTTTGGGTATGATTTGCCACAGGACCACGGACACAAGGTCTTCTGATCCACCAAAACATGCAGCAAACCCAGCCACGGAGATCACCCCGTAGCCTTCCCATGTGAAAAGCAGTTTGCTTCCCTGACCTCCCTGAACCATTTTTCTCCTGGGAACCTCACAACTCGCCCTGTCCTGTCCTTCGTTCCTCATCTCAGAAACCAGGAATGTTCAGCTCCTCAGTAGTGAAGAGGGGCCTCATGCCTGCACGGTGCACTCGAGACAAACTCTTGCAACACAGACTGTTGTCACCCCTTTACTTCCTAGACCACTGCTGCCTTGATCTTGCCTTGCTTTCCAAGCCCAGATGTTTTCTTACTGTTGTTGATTATTGCTGTGCAAATGATGTCAGCTGCAGAGGTCTGAAAAGGAAGTTGCCAACTCAGTTTAAGCTCAAAGCTTGATCCAAAAAAAGAAACAAAAGAAAGAAAGAAGAGAAAAGGAAAAGATCATTTAAGTATCACTTCATCATTGCTGAAGCCTTCAAAGGAGGGATTAAATAGCTTGTAGTCCTTATACTGGCTCCTTGAACGAGACTCTATTTCAGACTGAGTTCTAATACTTCATTTAAAATATACTCCCAGCAAGTTCAATTCAACAAGCAAGTTAGTTTACCTCAGCCAAATACCTGCTTTACAAAAGCTGCGTCTTGTACTTTACAGATTATCTAGCTTTTCCCTTCTTGAGATACTCACGAGGCTCCAGACTGACTGACAGCCTGTCCGTCTTTCCTGACAAACCGAGCGCTCACCTGCCCTGGGGAGCCCATGGGATTGGAGCCCCCATGCACCCCAATGCTCCAGCCACCACCCCCAGGGACCTCTGCATGGACCCACTCTTGCTCTCCCACCATGACATGCCTTTTTCCATTCCTTCTAAATATTTCACACACCAATCATCTGCGGCTGTTTTTCTGCCTGTCTCATGATCCCTCAACTCCTCCTTGGGCAAATTAATCAGCTCAAGATTAACAGCAGACAATAAGCCGAAGCGAGACAACAACACTAACCACTGCTGGCTTATCTTTGTGGCTTTAATACACCAGAGCTGGCCCTCAGCCAGCCTCAATTGTTGTGTCCTAGGAGCCCAAATGGCCAAATACTGCGGGGGAGAGATAAGAGCCGCTCCCTTTGTACATCAGGTTTCATATTCAATGAAAAGGGGAGGCAAAAACTGAGAGGAGTTGATTTACAGAGAACTTTCCAACCATGGGGAAAAATGAAGTAGCATTAAGTTAACATGAGCAAGAAAATCTAAATAGGAGTAACAGCTTCACTTCTAAAAGCACAAGCCAAAAAAAAGCACCCACTGGGTGCAGAGCACATTAGAAATGGTGCCAATCTCAACTTTAGACGGTGGTTTTATCAAATGCTGCACCACATCATGGCATCTTCCCCCAGACTCTCATACCCTGTGGCATTTGGTGCCTTCTGTGCTTCCCTAAAGCACTGGGATATCTGGAGCTCTCGTTGGCTCCTGAACAAGGCAGCCACTTGGGAACCAAGGTAGCTATTCTGCATGGACACAAGGGATCCTGTGCAGGAGACTGGGGAACATAACAAAAGCCCCAGCACTTTGAGAGCTTTTATGAAAGATCTTTTTCAGATTTTATAAAACATCCCATATAAGATCTCCCTGGCACTCAGAAGCTCTCAAAGAAACGCAGCTCAAGAGCCATGCCTTTGTATTTTTGACCTGAGCAGAAGAGAAATCCCTGTTGCTCTAGACCTCAGTGGGACAGATGGGTTCAGCTACAGGCCTTGCCTTGACTGCAGCTTTATTTTTTGGATGGATGTCCTGATGGGTGGGGATTAAGGCATTTTATGACATCCTGGTATTGTAGCATGGTCATTTTTTCCCTTTTTGCATCCTGCCTCATTTGAAGAGGCCTTGGCTTGCTAACAGCCTCTTCCTGAAGGGCCTATTAATAGGCCTTGCTTTTAGCTTTCCCCTATAAAGCTTTATATCAATTTGCTTAATTAAATATCATCTATAACATGTGCTTTTTTTTTTCCCCAGTCTTTATCTAAAGAACACTATTACCAAGAAAAGAGAAAAACGTTTGATACGGACCATATAAAAACCAGTGAGGGTCAGCTGCTACCAAAACTGTGTATATAATAAAACTATGTGTGCAGGGCTCGAGCTGCTATTAGAAATGCACTTTTACACATTACTTCAGGCTCCTGCTAGCATTAAGTGTTCCTATTGTTTAAGAGGAGTTTATAAGGTGTAAATCCTTAACATTAAGCTTAACTGTTAGCAGGCAGATTTCCCAACCAAAACTTTTAATAGCAGCTTGATCAGTATAAACACATCTGCCATTTTAATGCTACTTAGTCTTCACAGCAACTGCATGTGATGAAATCTGGTGAATTTATTGAGTTGTACATTCTGTCACAAGACATTTTATTGAGAGATTGTAATTAAATTCAGCCGTGCTAATTGCACAGCTCCCTGCTTAGACGTCAGCAGTTGCTGCTAGTCTAGGGCTGCAGCAGGATTCGCATGGCCCTGGTGTGAACTGGGAGTGATGTTATGAAAGTAAGCATAAAATAAATAAAATAAAATAAATAAAATAAAACCCACAGACATGGGCTGAAAAATCAGGCCCATGACTGAGCCAAGAAGCTAGAGAGATTATCTCAGAAGCAAATGCCTTACTTCATCCAAAGACCTCAGACTTTCAGCCAAGGAGAGCCCTCTTACAGTTCATTACTATCCTGATAACCCTTTTACGGGTCAAGAACTGAGCTATATGAAGCTGCTGCATCCAGTGACAAAGCTGTCCAAAACCCACGCTGCCCAGCAGTGACACTTTTGCTCTGAGTATTGAAACAGATCCAGTGAAGCACGGGTCACGTATCAACTTAGACTGGAAAGGAAGCTCAGCATTTCCTGAAGTCAAAAATCAGGCAATTTAGAAGACCCTCATATATCTCCTCTAGAAAATGTGCAGAATGGCACTTACCAAGACGATACAACCACGCAGTCCTAGGTTGGTTTGTGCCTGCTAAGCTCCTACAAGGGAAGGCGGCTAAATGACATCACATGTTGTTTTCTACCACTTTAGATCCAATTTATTAGACTCTACGAAGAAGAATCAGAAACTGGCCCAGATTCAAAAGGATTAGACATATCTGCACTACGGTGATTACATTTTCAGACTGCAATGTTCTGCTATTCCCTCACTGATGTCATACAGATACTTCATTTGTCCTTTTATTTGTCCGATTAGATCCAAAATATGAATAATTATTTAATGCCTGTTGGACGGAAATGTAAAGAATAGGAGGCCATATGTCCAAACAATAATTAATCGTCCCCTCAGCAGCTGCAATGATTACACACTTAGAGCAGAAAAATAAAGGCTCTCTTTCTTCACAGCACAGGTTTATCACATATCCAGCTAGGCTTACATCTCAGGGGGGCACCAGGATAAAGGAGGAGGAGAGCCAAATTCCAGAGAGATCTTCAAGTGATTCCAAGATTTATTCTTTCTTTTAAGTACGGTTGAAGTCCATGAAAAAAGTATGCAGGACTTCAAAGACTTCCATATAAACTGTTCTATAGAGTAAACTGCTGTTTGTAGCCACAGATTTAAAGCCAAGGCAAAACACAATTACAAAAACATCCAAGGGGCAAAACAAGAGGACAAAATAATAAGTGCCATAGGGCAGTTTCGTCAACAGGTCAACAGGGTTATATGCTGCCCGGCAGGTTTTTTCCACTAGCTGGGATGCTGGAGCAATTCTGGAGCCACATCGCTGCCTCCGACAGGGTTTCGGCTTCCCAGCTTCACTGTGTCCTCCACGTTTTCTCAGTTGACTATTTGCTGGGTTGTTTACAAAAAACAAACCAACAAAACCTTTCTTTTTAAGGCTCATACAGCCTGCCAAACTAGTGAGGCTGCTATAATAACAACAACATACAGGAGGCAGTAACCAGATCCCCTTCAGTTTAAACAGGCAATTCCAGGACACTGCCCCGAACGGCCCAGTTTCCTTCCTCCAGGTCCAGCCTAGCCTGCTGGGCCTCTGGAGCCGCCTAGTATTCACCCAGGCCTAAGGAACCACTCGGGTTTGAGGGCACCGAAAAGCAAGGCCGTGGTCCTGGGAACCCCGTGCCCTGACCAATGCAAAGATGAAAAGTGGTTTATTCCGCATTATTAGCTGAGCTCTTCTCTTCCAACACTTGCCCAAATTCTGAGAAATCACATCCCAAATAAAAAACACTTTAGCAGAATGAGACACGAATCAGGTCCTGCAACCTGAGCCAGGAAGCATCATTAACTGATGCCATGCATTTGTGGGAGAGGATTTTAAAGCACTGCTGTGCTGCAGTATCTCTTGCTGTGAAACGCTTGGAGAATTTTCCCCCTCTCTTCCTCAGCACAAAAGCAGGGCTGTGTAATAATAGCGACTGGCTCTCAAGGAACTCCTTTACCAGCTCGCATCGCCTGTAGGCTGTGCCAGGGAATTTCATTCATATGTAAAACACCACAGAGGTTCCCAGATTCCAAAAATACACACGTTGCACATACGCGACTACTTTCAGGAACAAAGCAATCTGGAGAAAAGATGGCCTAGAGGCAGTCAGGAAAGGGAACGTCCAAAAGCACAGAGCTTTTTGATGGGCTTTGAAAATACACCAGTACCACCAGCGCGTTCAAATCGGAAGGTTCATCCCATTTAAGTAACTGTGAGGAGCAAGGAAGCCCCGAGCACCTTGTGCACACAGGGCTTCCCTGCAAGCGAGGAAACACCAAGTGCAGTGGGAATGTGCAGCGCTTTTCCAGGAGCCATCCATCCCCATGAGACATCCATCTCCACAGTCCTTTAAAACACACGTAGCTTCCATAGGAGTGAGGGCTGTGCAAGGACACGGGCACTGCCCCCAGCTGATTATCCACTAGCAAATATAAACATGATTTAAGTATGCTAGACAGGAAGGACTAATTAGTATTCTTTAAATATTTACTTTTAAATCCTTCTGGTGAGAGGGAGAAATATTTAGAAGACTAATGGGATCTGTGAGACGAAATGGCCAAAGGCAAGGCAAGAAAATGGCACTGGGTCAAGACAGAGAACCCACCATACGGGGAGCATTCGCCCAAGTCCATCCCAAGTGAGAAATGCTGCATTTGGGTTTAGCTGCCACTTCTTTCAGGCTTCCTTCCCCTGACAAGCAAGACCAGATCCTAAAGGGGGAAGTGAGAAGGTCTCGTCTGACAAGGATGAGCTCTGCTAAGTCAAGCTCAGAGGATGGCAAAAGAAGCCAAGGGATCCAATACCTACAAGAAAGCAAAGAACTCTGCAGAAAAAAAGCACATGACAAGAGCTGGAGGCACCATTTCCTCACGTTTCCTTTCAGGCCTTCCTCAGCTTGAAGGTGATTGAGACAGGTTCTCTAGCCAGATTTAACAAATGCCCTGAAAACCTATCAGGCAACTGCGTTTTGGAACATGCTTACTCTAGTTAGCATTAAGCCCAGATTCCCTTGTGGAAATGACCTTGACCAGCTGACACATTTTACGATGCAAATGCGGTAACATTAATGGAAGTGACTGATTTTATTATTTTAAAAGGCTGCTTTTCCATCTACAGCAAGGAGGCCTTAGCTGAAGGTCCCAGCTTCTATCCCTGCACCTTAGAAAGCACCAAATACACTTCCCCTTGGTGTCAGCAGCTGTGCAAAGGGCAACAGATTGGTGAAAGAGAGCTGGATCTGGAGATAGTTTTTGTTGCTGCTGAAGGACCTGCATCCCACTGAGGCCCCAGCCTTGGAAAGGCGCCCAGGGAGTCTCACAGGCACCAAGGAGCTGCAGCTCCTAAAGCCAACAGGCCAGAGCGGACAAACCAGCTGCTTTGCACAAGCACTGGCCCATTCGGCCCCCTCAATCCCTGTTCCTTGCCTGTCTTTATATAGCTTGCAAGATGCACGCAGCAAAACCCCTGTTTGCAACCAGAACAAAGGCCAACGGGATCCTGTTTGGGGCTTCCACACTTTCATGTAAGGCGACAGTAGCCTGTCTGTATCAGCTGAGACTCTGGCTCAAATTTGACAGCATGGAAAACACGCTGTCAAATGATATCCTTTAGCTCTTCACTTCTCCTGCATGTATTCCACAGGGCATTGGAAAGAGCCCACTGGACACAGGAAAGTAAAAACAGTATCAGAAAGCAGCTCTCTGAGGAAGAGACCATGGAGCATCACTCCTCCCCACGCAGTGGGAAAACAGCTTCAGGGATCCCAATCGTTATACGGAACAAGAGGGATTAAGTGCTACTGCATAAGCACACGACATGGGTTACTTCTCTGGAGCGAATGCCAAATCCCTCTTCTCGGATGCATGGAAAAATCTAGGTCAGTTCCCTGTGCAGGAAGACGGCTGCACTGTCAGTGCTGTTGCCGTTTCAACACTCATTAGTTCACGGCTAAATCAGAGTATCCAGACGCCCGCACACGTGATGCATCCCTGCATCCCTGCCTTCCTCTTGCAGCTACGGGGATGGAAGAGGTCCAGGGCAGAATGGGGCAAACAGAGACACGAACACGAGCCGAGGACCGAGCAGCCGCTTCTGCTGCGCCGGCTCCCGGAGAGCCCAGGGGATGGCGGAGACACCGCGGCCGGTCCAGCAAAGCCCAGCACCAAACGGCTGCAATTCAGGCCGGCACTGGTGGAAGCACAACCAGCCCCGGGGGACCACCCTTGTCCTTACAACCGCTGCGGGCAGCTCCAGGCACGGGGGCCTAATGGACTTAAAGGTTTTTAAAGCTCAGGAAGAGCAGCTCACGATGGGGGGCATCCAGCCCCATGTATAGAGGGACTTTCTCAGTCTGAACCAAAGCGACAAACACGAGCAGGAAGCTGCAAGTTAGGAGGCAGCAACGCAAGCGTGGGCTGGCAAGGAGGGCTGCAGGGTGCAGGAGCTGCCAGGCAGCTGCACACAAGAGGAGAGGAAGGGCTCCAGGTACTTCTGTGCTTCACTGCCTTGGCAACAGGGTTCAGGGATCCTGCTCCCCCTATAAACCAGAACGGGCTTTTATACAAGTGGACATCTTTGCATAATTGCTAGAGAATTAGAACTCATTTGTTTGCTGAAGAGGAACTACCATCAGCTGCTAAAAAGGCAAAAGGAGCCGTATAATGCAGCTCAGTGTGCCCAAAGCAGCAGCCCCTGCTGCAGAGTTCCTCTTTTACGGCTGCTGCTGGGTGCAAGAAGAAACCAGTCTGAGGTTTCCCTGCAGAGGAAGGCAGCGCTCGGTACCCTGGTGAGACCCTGCAGCTCTGTGGTCACTGCCCTTGGACTCTAAATACTTGTTTTTACTTGCAGCTCTGCCACGAGTTCCTGCACAGCCCCTGCTGCACTTTCCCCTCTGGGGCTCCTGCTTTGCCCCTGTTTGACCCTGCAAGGACAGGACCAGGTTTGATGCCACACTCACCAGATGAAGGACTCACTACAAGATGACTTCATGCTACCTGGTGGGTCTCGGTGTCACCCCTGGCCAAGTGTCCTTTGTCCCAGCCTCCTGCCCGGCCCCTTCACTCGTTCCTAACCTCATGCTGCTGCAGGGGGGCTGACTCCGCTCGCTCCATCCTCATTCCCAAAACTCAGAGGAAAGGAAGCCCGCAAGATTATTATCTTCTAGCACTTGAATATTCAGGCCGTGATTTTCAAGCCAACTCCCTCCAACAGGAGCAGAGTAGTTAACACTTTTAAACCCTTCAGCCCTCCTGCATATTAGCCACGTGTTTAACAGCAGAGTAAAGCACTACGAAGCAGGCTGTGGCTCCCTTGAAGCTCCCCTCATTTTCTAAGCCTCCCAAGACAAAGACTCACGTCCCTGGTGCATATTCTCCATGTTATTAAGGTAACTGCTAGTCAAGTTCAAAAGGCTGCTGCCTTCCAAGTCACTAAGTCAGAAAGAGCTGTAATTTTTTCTCACTATAATTTCTCTCCATGATTATAACAGTGGCTGAGTCAAGCAGCTTCGCTCCACCACAGCAGATAGCCACTTTTGGAGGGGGCAGAGGGAAATGTGTCACAGCTGCTCGGCACAAAAGCAGTTCTCTCGAGGACATTAAACAGACTGCGGCATCAGAGGGTCAGTAAATGCACATTGCCCAGCTTTGTCCTCTCTGAAGGGTTAAAAGCTGAGGAAGGATATCCTGCCTCTGCTAGAGTCAGGGAGCTCTACCATTGACTTTGATTTGATCCATCACGATTAATAACAGAGCAAATTGCTGCAAGACTTTGAGAGCCCCCTCTGTTCTCCAGCACTATATATCCTCTCCAATAGCTACAGAGGCAGTTTTATATACTGCGTTATTTATCTATTTCAAACTGGAACAAAGGCAGCTCAAAAGGCCTCAAAAAATGGTGACTCCATCGATGAGAAAGAGCCCCTTTTGTAGGGCAACTTCAAACAGAGTCAGAGGCCTTTTCCAAGGCTCTGAAAGGACTGTTTCCATTTCCATGGCATTTATAGGGAAAGCTACCCTAGATGAGCTTGAGCCTAAATAAATACCCCTCTCTGCTCCAAAGTCTTCTACAGATCATCCTGAATTAATCTGTTCAACCTAATGTCCAAATACTTCACTCTGACATTTCAGAAGGGCAATAATCCAAACTTTTCCTGAGTAAAGTTATCCTAAAACAGCGTTGTTTGCCTTCTGCCATTATATCCACTGTAAATTTGTTTTAATACAGCTGCAGAAACGGATTATACAAATTCCTGTTTCAGCAGTGCAAGCAATGAGCAACCTAGAGCAGGACTGGAGCTTCCCAGGGGCCTCCAGGTCGCAGCACAGGAAAGGGCTTCCTTGGAGATGATCAATGTTAATCCCCTCCCTGTCATCCCAGCTGCCTATAGGAGAAGCTGGGAGGTACTGGACTGGAGCCAGGATTGCTCTGCACCGGGATAAACCTGCCCTGGTCCCCACAGAAAACTGCACTACTCCGTTTGATACCCACTGAGAACCGATTCGCCCATCTCAGCACGTTCCACCTCTGAATTTACTTTCAAGGAGAAGGGAAGTAAACACAAACAGGCCTTGGAAACAATAGGTTACATTCCTAAACTTGGATGCGCTTCCCTTGGATGAGTTCACGGGAGAATTAAAGGGATGACACTCAATTTGATTGGAGCCCAAAATTAAGCTTGGTCAAACCAAACCAGACATATAGGGCAAGTTCCTGGCACTGGCAGTGCCAAAATCCGGAGTTCTGCTGAAGCCAGGATTTCACATGGTTTTCATTTTCACCTGGTTTGGTTCTTACAAAACCAATACAAACCTATCTAACCTTTTTTTTTTAATATATATAATTAATTTTATTTAAATTATCTATTTTCATTTCCCTGGGGAAGAAAAAAAATTACACGAAACAAATATTTCCACAGAATGACTGTAAACAGCCTCAAAGTGCCCTCCTGAATGAAAATATATAACAAACCAAAGTGTGAAGCTGACTAATCCACTTCCTTGCCCAAAATGAGGGATACGTATAAAACAGAAAATGCACAGAGCAAAGGAACTTATAAATAAATTATACAAAGTACTACTTAAAGCATGAATGGAGTGAGCAATTTTTAAATAAAGCTCATCTCCTCAAGGCTGAGCTTTCCAAAAGAGCCGGAGGAAGGGAGGCACACGGCTGGACACATCTGCACGAGAAGCACAGCCTCTTCTGAGAGGTCTCAGGGCTTGCAATGCACCGTGATGTAAACGCTAATGCACCCTTTCCAGGTTGCAATGTTATGAATCCAGTTCATTAAACATCCTCCCACTTATAAGAAAAGGAAAAATGCTGAAATCAGGCACAGCTCCCACCTTCTTTGGGAAAGATCAAAGGCCGCCCACCAAGAATATGTTAGTGAGGGTTTCCGCCTGCCTCCTGCTGGAAAAAATCCTTAGGGATTCATATAATTCTGCTTAGAAGAGAACAGCTGAGAAGACATAGAGAGCGTGTCCAAAGCTTTGAAGTCTAGTTTTATTATTTGTCCCACTTTCCACTGTTCAGCTCCTGTTGCTGAAACCCACCCATCAAAAGCATCCCTGTTATCCTGAACAGTGGAGCTCCTCTCCTTGCTGCTACTCATTAGGAAGGCACTTCCCATTAGGAGGTGACCACATATTTTGGTATCCTATTCCCAAACACTCTGGAAGGCAAGATGGCAAAGGGAGAAGGGCGGGAGACTATGGGAGCACAATTCTGTTTTCCAGCTCAGCCGTCTGTCTGTTATTTTGAGATACTTTCATTTCCCAATTCTTTCTTCCTCCAACAAGAGGATGTGAGGACAAAATGAATAATGTTCATTTTATTTGTAGAAAACCCTGCAGCCGAGGCTGGGTATGTAAGATTGGGCATTGAATTCCCTAAATAAGCAGCCTAGTTTTCAAGGCACACTTACAGGCTGTTGGCATCAACTTGTTGGGCATGAATGATACGATGGATACCCACTCATTTCCAGACAACCCTTGTAAAGCAACTGTCCCTTTTTCTATGTATACAGCTAGTGTTTTTCTGCAAATGCTGAGCTCTGCAGGTGGAAGCACACAAGTCTCTTGCAGTAACTGTTACCACAGGGAAAGGCAGCAGAGACTCTGCCATTATGACCAGAGTCAAAGGTAAGAGCAACACTGGTTTTAGCAGAAGCCAACTTGAGGTTGATCTGGTAAAGTCACAGAAGCAGCAGCAATCTCCCACTGACAGTATTCAGTTCAAAATATCATGTTACTTATACAGCACACAGTTTCTCTGCTCATGTGAGTGCGAGAAAAAGTTTTCTTAGGAGGGGGTTAAAAAATGACAACAACCACAAAGCAAACATCAAGCAGGGAGCTTACTGATCATGGTGGTGCCTCCCGCCAGCGAAGCCTTGGTGCCTTGGAAGAAGTCATCGGCCGATGTCATCCCCTGTTCTGGCATCTGGAAGCGGGTGTGAACGTCAATGCCCCCTGGAATCACCATCCTGCCATGGGCTTCGATGGTTTTCACTCCTCCTGGCACAATCAAATTCTCTCCTATTTGCCTGGGGAAACGGGTTTCAAGGAGCAAAGTGAGACACACGCAACAGCCAGCGCATGGCAAACAGGACAGTCTATAAACCTACATCCTTGTGCTACTTTTTTCTCCCCTCCCCAAATAAAACAAGGAAGAGGCTCAGCGTATACAGCGGATACGTTGTTCTTCCACCTAAGGCAGCTGCATAATCCGGAGCAAAGCAAGCAAGGACCAGGGGAAACATTATCCTTAACAGGAAGGAAAGAGCAGGACCCACTGGCAGGCAGCTGGACAAGGAGCCATGCAGATAATGAAGCCACCCGGTGCCAAGCGGAGCAGGAGCTTTGCAGGCAACGGGCCTGGGACGGCACCGCGTTTGCCGAGCGGCCGGGCAGCTCTCAGCATCAGCGATAACAGCAATTGAGACGTCAGCGCCGTTTGGAAAACACGGCAAGTATTTCTGCTCCCTCTCGCCTGCTTCGTTCCTTGCACAAACATCATACATGCCCTGCACAAATCTAAGCCCATGCATATACTGTTTACCAAATTCCCGATGAGATCTCACCACACCCCCTAATCTCTCCAGTGCAGCTCTCAACATAGATCTATTTCCAGAAGGGCAACAATGGAGAGTGCATTGCAATTAATTTGGGGACTTTAGCTGGCTCTTTTAACCTTGATTAACAGGCACATATGCCAACTATAGAGCCAGAATGGGAAATTTCCTTGTTTGTAATCTCCTGCCCATCTTTTTTCTTTTTTTTTTTTTTTTTCCCCAGAGGGTAATCTTCCAATTAAATTTGTAACATACTTAACATGCCGCACTTAAAACTAAAGGATCCTTTTAACTTTAAGGGGTTTGGGATTGTTCCCTGCACCAGAGCCACAGAAAATGCAGCTGCAAGAGACCTCAACAAATTATCTAATTCTACCCTAACCCTGCCCTAACGCAGACTTAGGTGTATTAGGATGCTTAATTCTTTCCACTTCAGAGTTTAAGTCATTATTCAATGAAGTATTATAGCACATGGATAACTTTAAACATATGT